>PVJO010010900.1:0-62177 GCA_004026905.1 Hystrix cristata | reverse complement strand
TAGCCGTTGGGGGACTGAAAAAGGGTAGTATCCCGGAGGCCACAGATGGGAGCCAGGCCTTGACCTGGGAGAAGACCGGGAATGTCAATCCATCCCTTATCCCCTGGTTGTGGCGCCGCTTGGCCCTTTCTAGTGTGACAGCGGTTCTGGTCTCCACCTGGAGGCAAAGACATCTGTTAGGTGTATGAGTGAATCATTCTCCCAAGAGGCCAGGACTTCAGGATTAGGAAGTAACAAGGACAAAGTCCCTTCCCCTCGTGGCCGAGCAGCACAGCAAAAGAAATTCCACCCCTGGGGGAGTAGGAAGAGTCCTTATAGCATGACAAGCACAATCAGGGACACCCGCAGTGGGACATACAGCCAGAGTAGAGGACGAGCAAGGTCATAGTTATCAAAGGGCGTCACTTATCTGTTGTTTCCTGAGGAGGACCTTGAGGCCTCTGATGGGCTCACAGGAGCGCGTGGTCTCTGGTGTCTCTTGGGGCGCCGGTGACATCCCTGTTGACACAGTCTACAGCTTGACACAGCAGTGGTGGATCTCACGATCATGTCTGGTTACCATGACTGCAGTGGGAGTGGGGAGGATGACTGGTAGGGTCCCTCCCACTGAGACCTGGCAAGAGTCTGGGTATCTAAGGCCTGTACCGGCACCAGCGTTCCCAGGCAAAAGAGAGGTCTAGGCCCGGGTTGCCTCAGGGCAGACAGGACCTGCTGGAACTGGGCCAGGGATCTAGCTTGCTTTAAGGATCTCTCTGTTTCCTCATCCACCAGAGTGTCACTCCGGAGGAAAGGTCTCCCGAAGAGGAGCTCAAAGGGAGACAGCCCCAGAAACCTGGGCGTATTTCTGGCCCATATGAAGGCCACCTTCGCTCTGAAGACTGCGTTAAACCCCGAACCAGGGAATGATCTACTGGGCCAAAGTCTTTATAACCTCTGTTGCCGTTTCAGAGCTAGTTGGGAAGGCCTCCACCCAGTGAAAGTGTCTACCAATGCCGGGAGATACGGCTGTTTCTTGTCTGCTGGCTTGTGGGTGAAGTCTGTCTGCCTGTCCTCACCCGGGTAGGTGTTCTAGTATTGCTCTCCCAGAGAACGGAGCTGTCCTCAGGGGCTACTAGGATGTAAAAGAAGGCCCGCATGTTTAGAAAACAGGGTGAGAAATAGAGGTCGACCCAAATCTCTCTTAATCTCTCCCAACGTGGGACAAGTAAAAGGAATCTCTTCAGGAGCCTCCTGGAGGTTGTTTTGGACAAGGCGGAGGCCCTCTGGTAGAGTGGTGAGCCCGAAGTGGATCCCCTGAGCAAGGCGGGCCAGATCCCCGTTAGAGCTTCCCTGGCGTGCCAGCTTCTCCAGGGGAGACACCTGGGGCGGGGTAGCCTGTAGTACTGAGAGGTCCATCAAACACTCACTTAGCCAGTCAGGATGGTCTCGTAAGACAAAAAGGAGTTGAACATAAGGAACCTTACTCCATTTCTCTGCCTGTTTGTAAACAAGATCTAACTGTAAAATAATGTTATACTCTAGAGTTCCCCTGGTCTCCAACAGGCCTTATCTCCCAGCGGGTCTTGGACCCGAGCCTCCGTACAGTAAAAGATTAACATCCCTTTCTTAAGGGTCTGAGGATCTAGCTCTTTCCAGTGTTTGAGGAAACACATCAGGAGAGTGTGGTGGAATGGCAGAGGGGGTGGCTCCCATCGAGGAGAGGAAGAGAGAGAAGGAGTCTGAGGGGATCTTACTCCCTTCGAAGATGAGTGCGGGGGTTCCGGGAGGCCTTCCCTGGGCCATCTCCAAGGGACCTGAATTTGAGCCTTGGGTGGTCCTGATCCACCACTGTATTTCCATCCCTCCCCCTTATTACCTGTGTCGGGGGACTAGTCTCCCAGGTGGCCCTGATCCACCCTGGGAAAAAGGGTCCCGAAAGGGAGAGGGCGTCCCCTCTCAAACTAGAAGACGTCTGCCTCTCCGCGGAGACAAGAAGAGTCCTCTCCTCCTAGGTTCTGTCTTTCATCTTTCTTTCGTCCCCTGAGACGCAGGCATCTCTGAAGGCACCACTCCTGCAAGGCATGTGCCTCCCAGAGGCCCTCTTCCGAGGAGATCTGATAGGGCTCTCAAAGCCGGTTCTTCGAGGCTCCGAGGTGTGGAACTTCGTGTTGTGAGGAGCGGCAGGCCCATTTCGAAGCCCAAGACACCCAAGGGACGTGTGCGGAAAAGACTGGGTAAACACCTCTCTGTATCGCAAGGGCTTGTAGGAGTCTCCGGCCTTTCAACATAATCCCCAGCACACTTCAGGCACCTAAACCTCTCAGGGACAGCAGGCTGGTGACAGAATGAGCGACAGAAGAAGAGAATCTCATTCGAAGTTTTTAACCGAAAACAAGGACATTTGAGGGAGGCCTACTCAACTCTAATTTTGGTAGTTGACCATCTAACTTTGATCTCAGGGTCCTCTTGACAGAAGAGGCAAGTGGATGGGGGGACAGCGCTTGAGCCTGCAAATAATTCGGTTCACCTCTTGGCTCAATTAAAGATCTGAGACCCTCTGAAAGAATTCCTGTCCTAAGCATAGGGGTGAAGGGGTTGCCCCGACATGGCGAAGCCCTCTGTCCAGCGTTAGAAGGTCTCAGAATGAGCTGCCCTCTTCCAAGGGTGAGAGGGTTCTTTCTCAGACTCTTGAAATGCAAGTATCTCTGATGTCTCCACTCCTCAAAGGTCTGTAGTTCTCAAGTTTCTAAGACTCTCAAGTCTGTCTGAGCAATGGGTTCATTGTTTAAGAGGGCTAATTCCTCTTTTGTCTTCCAGGGAAAGGGTGGAGAGGTAAGGGGGATCCCTAAACAGGGAGACAAGGTCATTCTTCATAAATTCCTCTCACTCCCCTGACTCCAGTTTTTAAAAGCCCTTAACCCTTGAATGCTGAGTGTTTCATTTTTGGAATGTGCATAACAACAGAACACAATAAATTTTTTCTTTTCAAATTCTTGTTCCTTGAATTTTTCTAGGTAACATATATGAATCTCATGCAAAAATTCAAAAAGTTGCAAACTTCAGCATAAACGGATTTTAATAGGAATTTAGAGAAGGAGAGGAGACAATTGCACTTTGTAACAGAAACCTTGGATCTTAAATTCTGATGAGATTTCTTTCATCTCCCTCTTACCTCTACTCTTCTCCCTTTTGTCCTTCATCCTGGTCTCTCTCATCTGTGGACATTCCTTGTTTGCTCTTATTCAGTTTTCCGAAAATATTAGAGAACGGACTCGCATGTAGTGAGCTGTTTTCTTTGTTGGGCTGAGATCTGGAATGAACTAAATTCACCATCAGGTTTTAAACAGTGGAAGTTTGAGTAAGTTTTTGGATGCTCCTTAGATCATACCCATTTTCCCCCTAAGTGTCAGACCAAGTGTACCTTGTTAGGGGAAAGAAATAAAGAGTAATAATAATAACAGGGCTATGCAAAGTGGGTGTTTTTTTTTTTTTTTTGCCACTGCTGAGAATTGTCTGAATACTTTGTCTTATCTGAATAGCTATCATTCGAACGTGGTCCTGACACAAAAACTTTTTTTCTTGGTGTTAGTGTTTGTTCAGTTTTTTTTTTTTTTTGCTACTAATGCCTGTATTTTGTCATTTAACTTAGGCTTTCCCAGTTTTGAAAAATGAGGAAAAGGAATTCTGGCCACCATTCACGGTGGCCAGCAGTTAGGAATTATGACGGGCCCAATCCAGGTCCTGCGGCTGCCTCTATAGCTAAGGAACCAGGCAGGGTGCTATATGAGAAGCAGAAAGACTTGATGTCAGCCAAGTCCCACAGCCACCGCACCGCCATCTGGCAGGATGAGCCACAGACACCATCAGTGCGAGGTGGCTGCACTGAAAGAGCCCTCCCCGGGGTGTGTGTGGCTGCTGCTGTGGCGGTAATGCCCACTCTGGTGTGTGGTGACTCCCAAGAACTGGATTACAGAAAAATTAGGGAACTCCCGGGTTCCCTTACTTCCGTATCAGAGTTATTGCGAAAGGAGATGCTCTGGCTATTAATTTTAGCTTCAGAAAGTTTTATTAAACAGAACTCTTGATCTCACCCACTTTGCAATTGTATGAGTGCTCTGTGGTCTGCCCTTGGGCAGAATATATCCTAAACACTAAAACAGTGCCATAAAATTTGCATTTTTGTTACCTTCTCTTCTAATATCCAGTGGCCCTTACCTCCACCCCATCCTCGGCTAAAAAGGAATCATGGAGTTACTGTTTCTTCCCCCTTCCCTATTGCTTATGAGCAGGGGAGCATGTGAAGTGTACAGGGCAGAGTGAGAGCTGGGTTCCTGGATTTGGAGTGTTGGCCCTCATGTCTCATCAGTCCAACCACCTGCTTCTCAGCCAGGGGCCATTTGGCAACATCTGGAGACACTTTGTCTCAACTGGGAGGGGGGGTGGGGAGGTCTGTGTCTAATGGGAGGCCAGGAATGCTACTAGACATCCTGTGGAGTGCTGCGGAACCGCACAACAGAGAATCATCCAGCCTCAAATGTCAATAGTGCTGAGGTTGAGAAACTGTCTCTCCAAGCCAACAGACAGGAGGAGTTCAGTTTTCTGAATGGTGAAGGGTGGGGACAGGGAAAAGCAGGAAGAATGCTCTAGATGTTTTAAGCAGTAGCCAAGAAAAGGCCCTCATGGACCTTCCTTCCTCAGCCTGTGGCCTAAGGACACCTGCAGTATTTCAGTCTGACAGACTGTAGAGATACAGTGCAGCAGCCTTTGGATGAAGGATTCACCAGTTCCAGGCTGAGCCCCGACTGACCCGGGTGAGACCAGTCCACCCTTGACTCACCCATCCTAATCTACTGTGGCTGATTCTCAAGAGAAGTTCACACTTAAGTTGAAATGCTTGACAGTGACACTGACTTTGGTGAGAAATCCCAATACCCATATACTTACTATGTTCTGTGTATTTAAACTAACCTTAATTGTTAATGTTGCCAATTCCCATGAGAAGAAAATGTGAGAATGTAAGGCAACTCTTATCACTGGAACATTTCACCACAGGGCACAAACCATGAGAACAGGACGTATTTCACTAAGGAGAAACACTGAGAAACACTTCATTTAGACATAATTATATTTCATCAAAGACACAATAGAATTGGAGGGGAGGATATGGAGGAAGCTTGTTCTAATCCTGAAGCACTGAAGGACTTGCCACAAAGAAAACATGCATTTAAGAACCATTAAACTTTGCTGAGGACATGGAGTTTCGTCCTTCCATCTACCCATCTATCCACTCACCCACCTAACCCTTTGTTCTGATTTTCTACTCTGTTCATGAAAGGCCCAGTGCAAAAGGCTGAAAGGGTAAACTAATGAATAAGATGCTGGTTCCCCCCTCAAGGAATTTAAAATTGCTTGTGAAACCAGCTATGGGTACACATGAGAATTTCTGTTTCTCTCTGCATGGGGATTCCAGTCTCACTCTGTCACATTCCTGACCCATCACAGGGCCAGTCTCTCTCACTCTCGTGGTGGAGGGGACAAAAGGCTGAGAGATGTGGATCTTTTGCGCTCCAGGGGGTGCCCATGCACAGAACACCATCAGATGTGTGACTTACGGCCACAGGCAATAACTTGTGCCAGATATTTGGGGTCAAGGAGATTTTAGAGAAATTCTTTCTCTTTGGGGATTCAGTGGTAGGGACGTTATCTAAGTTTCTAAAAAAGTATATTGTTTAAGTGTAACATACATTGAGGATAGTGTACAAATCTTAAATGTAGAACTCAAAGAACTTTTGTGTAGCTGCAACTGATACAGCTGCACACAGGAGGAAGATATAGAATCTCTCCAATGCCCAGGTTTCCAGATTCTAATTCCCATACCACATCCACCTCTCCATAACTGTTTTTCTGACTTTATCATCAGAGGTTGGTTTTCCACTTGTCTTAAAATTCATTAAAATGTGATGTCCCCGTGAACTCTGACTCTGGCCTTCTTGTGCCTGTTCGCGTCTACGAGCCATCCATATTGGTGCATCTAAGCGTATTCCTGTTATTGTTGTGTAGCATTCCGCTGAAGGAACACATTCCAACTAATTTACCAGTCTCTTCAAGGTGGACATCCGGGTTGGCTGTATGACCAAGGCTGCTACAAAAATTCTTACACATGTCTTTTGATGGCTACGTGTGCTTGCTACTCTTGCTATACAGCTAGGAGTAGCATCTGACAGTATTTTTAGAGTCTACACATTTTATTCCTAGAAAATATGCATTGGTTTTTATTTACGAAGGGGATACAGACATGTATACAGATATTTATTACAGATATCTCCGTGGCCCACATGATTTCAAACACAGACTGGCTTCCCTTTCCTGTGTAGGCACACTGTGTTGCTTTCGGGTCCCTCAGTGAATATCAACATGTTTGTTACATGACTAGCTGGGACCAGGATGGAAGTTTGGTGTACTTTGCTCCTTAGAGTCAACTGGTTAAAACGCACCGGTTGGAAGAGTATATGTATAGTTATACCTGGAGCTCGCTCTGGAAAGATTGTGTTTCTTTGGAAGATTACAGCTGCCTGTGGAACGGAGGCAGGAGACAGATGGCCTTAGGCTCACAGTGGACATGATGCTTTCTGGCTCTTGGAGACCTCTTGGTGAGGACCATATTTCCTCAGCACTCTGATGTGACCCTAGAAAATATGCTTCTGTAATTAACACACCTCCTTGGCCTCTGGTAGGAACCAGGGAGCACATCCTCTAACTGCTTTAGAGTGGAAACCCCGAGGTCATTATAATAGCATTAGTATTGTAGTTTTGACACCCCTGGTGGGCTTTGGCAGTCATGCTGGCCAGTTTTGGTAATATGGCCATTTTGACAATACTGGTTCTGCCTATTCTGAAGCAAGGGATGTCTTTAAAATTTCCGATGTCCTCTAAAATCTTTTTCAGAGGCCTATAGGTCTTTCACTTCCATGGTTAGGTTAATTCCAAAGTATTTAAATTTTTGAAGCTATTTTGAATTGTACTGTTTTCCCAATTTTTTTTCCTAGTAGGTTCATATTACTATATAGGAACATTATTGATTTTTGATATATTGTTGAATTTATTCGCTGTAGGAGTCTTTTAGTGAAGTTTTCTAGTTTCAATTTCATTAATTTCCACTCTGATCTTCCCTTGTACTTGTTTTGGATTTGGATTGTTCTTGTTTTTCTAAGACCTCGAGGTGGATCATTAAGTTATTTATTTGGGATCACTCTGTTTTTCTGATGTGGGCATTCACAGCTATGAGCATCCTTCTTAGGACTGCTTTCATTGTATCCTGTATGTTCTCATATCGTGTACATGGATTACCATGTTCAATTTCTTCCCTGATTTTTTTTGTGACTCAGGAGTGTATGTTTAATCTCCATGTATTTGCATAATTTTTGTCATTTCCTTTGCCATTGATTCCTAGTTTTTTGCACTGTGATCTAATGATATGCACGAGATAATTTTGATTCTTTTGTATTTATTTAAGCATGCATTATGGGCTAGTATGTCTTATATTTTGGAGAAAGTTCCACGTGCTTCTGAGAAGAATTGTATTTTGTTGTTGTCAGATGAAACACTCTAGATATTTGTTAAGTCTGTCTGTTTGACAGTGTGCTTCAGCTCTGATATTTTCTGTTGGTTTTTGGCCTAGTTGATTTATTTGGGAAAGTGAAGTTTTAAAGTCTCTGTCTATGATCATGTGGATATTTATCAGATAGTTTATGTTCAATAGTGTTTGTTTTATGAAGTTGGGTGCACCCATATTTGGTGCATATATATTTATGCTTGTAATGTCTTCCTGCTGAATTTTCCCTTAACCCATTGTTTGACCTTCTTTGCCTCTTCTGATCAGATTTGGCTTGAAGTCCCCTTTTCTAAAAATGGAATAGCCATTCCTGTGTTCCTTTGGACCTGCACTACATGTAATATTGTTGTCCATCTTTTGGTTTTTAGTCTATAAATTTTGTGGGGTTAAAGATCTCTCTTGGATATAGCATACTGCTGAGTTTAGGTCTTTTGATCCCATCTGTCCATCTGTTTCTTTTGATTTTGAGTTGAGACCATTTGTACTGAGAGATATTGCTAAGAGATATTTACTGATTCCTGTCATTTTGTGTTTTTTTGTCTTGAGAAATCTGTTGTAATTCTAGTAGGTTTGCCTCGATGGGTGATTTATTGGTTTTTTTTTTCTAATATCTGAGTTCGAGCTATACTACAAAGCAATAGTAATAAAAATGGCATGGTACTGGAACAAAAATAGATACATTGATTAGTGGAACAGAACTGAGGATACAGTAACCCCCCCAGACACATTTAGCAATTTGATCTTTGACAAAGGGACCAAAAGTTTCTGTTGAAGGAAAGTGACCTATTCACCAAGTGATGTTGGGATAACTGGTTATCTGTGTGCAAATGCTTGAAACTGGACCCTTATCTCTCACCATATACTAATTAAAATCAAAATGGATCAAAGATTTAAACATTAAAACAAAAACATTAAATGTACTGGAAGACAAAATAGGTAAAACATTTGAAGACATGGATGCAGCAAAGGATTTTCTAAACAGAACCTCATTTGCACAAGAAATAACAGCAAGAATCAACAAATGGGATTGTGTCAGACAAAAAAGCATTTGTACAGCAAAAGAATCAGTCAGTAGAGTGAAGTGACAACATATGGAGTGGGAAAAAAATTTGCCAGCTACTCCTCAGACAGAGCTCTAATATTTGGATATACAAAGAACTCAAAAAAATTAAACCACTTAAAATTAAAGACCCAGTCAAGAAGAGGTCAAGAGAGATGAACAGAGAACTTCATAGAGGAAGAGATACAAATGGTCAACAAATATATGAACAAATGCTCAATGTACCTCTGGCCATTACAGAAATGCAAATTAAAATGCTAAGTATCTGTCTTACTCCAGAGAGAATGGCAATCACTAAGAGATCAAACAATAACAAATGCTGGTTAGGCTGTGGTGAAAAAGAAATTCTCCTTCATTGTGGGTGGGAATGTAAACTAGTACAATGATTATGGAAATCAGTATGGAGATTTCTCAAAGAACTGAAATTAGAAATTCTGTATGACCCAGTGACCCCCCTTCTAGGTGTCCTCCTTAAAGAGCTTAAGACATCATACCATAGTGATACATGCATACCAGTGTTTAGACCAACACAATTTGCAATAGCTAAATCCTGGAAACTGCCTATATACCCTTCAACAGACAATTGGATAAAAGAAATGTGGTATCTATATATAATGGAGTATTACTCTGCTATAAAGAATGACAGATGTAAGACATTTACAGGAAAATAGATGCACCTGTAAAATATAATGTTGAGTGAAATAAACTAGATACACCAGCTTACTGTATGATATCTCTCATTTGAGTGAGGCAAAGAGAGTAACAAAGATTGGATAGAAGGGGACAATGAGATGGATCTCTTGCCATAGGAAAGTGGTCCGGGGGAAAAGCACAAGAGGTGAGGAGGAGGAGGGGAGGGGGAAATAAGTAGAATAAAGATATGCCATATACGTGAACCTAATAACCTTAATGTAAACATTATATGTCATAACATGAGTTAAGATTAATAATATCAACAAGAATAAAAAGTGGGATAGGGACTTGGAGGAAGAGGGAGGAAAGAGGAGGGAAGGGAGAGAGGGTTAAAAAACAACAACAAAAAGAAGAACAAGCTCTGGTAGGTATGATCACCCCCCAAGATGACTGTGCACTGCATGAGCTGCAATCATGTACAAATAAAATTTAAAATTTAAAATTTAAAAATATAAACATCGGTATGCATGTATCACTATAAAAAAAGAAGTGCTATGGTTTTGCAGAGATGAAACAGCTTGCTCTCTGGTGGCCTCTCGCTGTTGGATTCCCAGGTTTAAGGGTTCAGACTTTAGGTCTATATTTTAGTATGACCCGAGTTAATCAGGCCAGGGGCAACTATACTAAAATAAATAGTCACTCTTGGGGTTTGGGATTTAGCACTGTTTCCAGAGCTTGGTGAGTCACTAGTCCTTTCCGAGCCTCAGTTTTCCTGTTTTTGAAAATGACCGAGAAGTACTGCTGGGGCCACGGATGTGGCTCACGGGTGGAGCACTTGCCTGGCAGGTATGAGGCCCTGGGTTCCACCTGTCACACTGGAAAAAAATTAAAAAGTAGTACTTACCTCAAAGGGCTCCTGCTATAATCCAACCTGAGAATTCATGCAATGTATTGAGTACAGGGCTCCATAAACTGTTAGCAATCATAATTTGGTTATTCACAATTATCAAACCACTATATACTGAAGATATACAAAGTGCTAAGTATATCAGTACACATTGGTGAATAAAATTACAATTTATACTCATCTTCACAGTGCCCTTAGTAACGCTGGGAAAAGAATTCTAAATTTAACAGGTAAAAGTTCCCCTGTGAGAAGCTACAGAGAGACTGTTCCCGAAACGTGAGATCATGGAGGTTTAGTGAAGCAACATCAGTTGTATAAAGCCAAAGTGATGCTTAAAATTTAAGTTTAAATCAAGAAATGTTACTTGGGCTGGAGAAGGGTGGCTCAGTGGTGAAGTGTTTGCCTAGCATGTGTGAGGCCCTGGGTTCCATCCCTGCCAAATCAACCAAGCAAATCAACCTTGGTAAGCGATAGATAATGTAGTCAGCTCTGCAAAACAAAATCAGAATGTTGCTCAGCGAAGTGGAATCAGGGTACAGGGTGTTGAACAGCATTCCCCAAAGCCATGCCCACTTGGAAACCCAGACTGTGACCTTATCTGTAAAGGTCTTTGAAGAAGTCATTCATTACATTAAAATGAGGTCGTACTGGGTGCGGTGAGTCCTATATCCAATATTTGTGTCATTATAGGAGAGGAGATTGCACAGGGAGACACAAACAGAGAGAAGGCCTTGTGAAGGAGAGGAAGGCCTAAGGCCACCAGGTGCTAGAAGAGATGAGGACAGATCCAGGCTCTGCAGGGAGTACTCGACCTCGGGCTTGCAGCGTCCAGAGCGGTGGGAATGATAGATGTCTCCAATGGAAAGCCACCTAGGCCTGGTCATAGGCTACAGCAGCTACAGGAAATGAGAACACAGGATGAACGAGTCTGGTGTGAGCGGCTGAAGCGCCTCCTGTTGCGGACGATCAGACAGCGGCTTCAACATATGGCCCTGCTACATATCTAAGGCCACTGCACTGCTCCTCCAGCTATTGCGGCAGCTTCTCTGCACACAGAGCTGGGCCCCGTGTCCCCTCCTGCGACCCCTCCTGCTACTTGTCCTTTCTCTCAGACTGAGTTGGCTTCAATCACCACGGACTCACTAAGCCTCCATCATCCAGTGCTCCCCGAACAGATGTCACGGAGTTTCTCAGTGTGCAACTTCCACTCGCTGCCTTTAGATTCTTCTTCACTTCATTCAGAATCCAGAAGTTGTCCTGCCTGTACCTGCTCATACAAATCATGTGTGGTTTGAGCACAGGCTGGGTTTCTTTGGGGAGAGGTGGGAGTTTCTGAGGGAGAATGACTGGGCAACAAGGAGCCCACTCCTCTTTCCTGTCTCTACTAGGTGAACATTTGGTCAACAGATTGAGCCCAACTCTCCTAGGAAGACAGTAAGCCTACTTACAGCTACTTCTCCCTCCTCATTCCTTTCCTCGTATTCAAAGTCATTTGGACTTAAAAATAAATCGTCTCAAAAATATTGGGGCCGTCTAGCAATGACCTTGTCAGAACTACTCTGAGCCTCCAGGAGTTTTGAGTATCTTGTTTTTCAGGGGCTTGCTAAAGGCCAGTTTATAAGAATAAGAAACTGGCCTTCTGTTTGTGAAACAACAACAAGCAATAAAATAAACACAAACACAGCATACTTGTAGATAGAGGACAGAAAATGAATCAGTGAGAGAAACCTGGGCTGTCTCTTTCTGTGGCTGCCCCTGTCAGCCTGCACTCACTGCAGTGCCCTCCTTATCAGGAAGCCTGAACCTTGATTAACAGCCGTCCTCCTGGTCAACCTCAGGTCGCAGTCAGCCACGTCCAGGTTCCTCTTCCTTCTTCAGGTGCGGCCCCAAGGACTGGGGACTCCATGATACCAATATTTTTTATTCCCAGACAGTCCTTTGCCTTATAGTAAATGCCTTATGTTGAATATGAGCTTATTTATAGTGCTTATTTTGGTATTTAGCGTTCTTAATTTTTCATTTTTATTAGTACATATTTGCAGTACAAATGATTACACTCATTGTGGGGCGCTAGTAATTGTACATAACACATTCAAGTATTTTTTCTTTCCCTTTCTCCTTTACCCTGCTCCTTGCCAGAATTATATTCATTTATTTATCTTTTTTTTTTTTTTTTTTTTTTTTGGCACTGGGGATCGAACTCAGGGCCTTATGTTTGCAAGGCAAGCACTCTTACCACTGAGCTAAATCCCCAGCCCCCATTTATTTATCTTTTAAGTCACTGTAGAAGTCTTTTACTTCTTTGGTTAGGGTAATTCCTAAGTATTTCCTCTTTTTTATGTCATTGTGAAAGGTGTTTTGTCCTTAATTTCTTTCTTGGTAAGTTTGTTATTGGTATACAGGAATGCTATTGACTTTTGGGTGTTGACTTTGTATCCTGCTCTACTACTGAATTTGGTTATTAATTCTAGGAGTCTTTTGGTGGAGTTTTTGGGGACTTCTATACAGAGGATCATGCCATCTGCAAATAATAATAACTTAACTTCTTCCATTGCTACCCATATCTCATTTCTTTCTTTCTCTTGTCTAATTCCTCTGGCTAATGTTTTGAGAACTATATTGAACAGGAGTGGTGACAGTGGACATCCTTGCCTTGTTCCTGATTTATTTATTTATTTATTTATTTATTTATTGCCTTGTTCCTGATTTTATTTTATTTTATTTTATTTTATTTTTTTATTTTTTTATTTTTTTGGTGCTGGGGATCAAACTCAGGGCCTTGTGCTTGCAAGGCAGGCACTCTAACCACTGAACTAAACCCCCAGCCCTTTGTTCCTGATTTTAAAGAAAGCTTTCAGCTTCTTTCTGTATGATGTTGGCCATTAGTTTGTCATAGACAGTTTTTACCAGATCAAGATAAATTCCTACTCCTATTTTCTTCAGAGTTTTTATCACAAATGGCTGATGGATTTTGTTAAATGCTTTTTCTGCATCTATTGAGATGATCGTGTGATTTTTGTCCTCTGTTTATATGGTGTATTACATTTATAGATTTGTGTGTGTTGAACCATCCCTGTGTTTCTGGAATGAATCCTTTGGTCATAGTGTCTGATCTTTTTGATGATTTTCTGCATTCTGTTTGCCAGTATCTTATCCTTTTTTGGTTGGGTCCTTTTTTGGTTTTGGAATTAGGGTAATGCTTGCTTCCAGAAATGACTTGGGGAGTACCACTTCTCTTTCAATTTCATTAAAGAGTTTGAAAAGCATTGGCATTAGCTCTTCTCTAAAGTTCTTGTAGGATTTGGCAATGAATCGGTCAGAACCTGAGCTTTTCTTGGTTGGTAGTTTTTTAAAATTCTTTAATTTCATTGACTGATATTGGGTTACTCAGGACTTTTATGTATTCTTGGTCCAGCTATGGTAGCTCATATGTGTCTAGGAATTTATCCATTTCTTCTGAATTTTCCATTTTATTAAAGCACAGTTTTGCAAAATAGTTACCAATGCTTTTCTGGATTTTGGCAGAATCCATTGTGATTTTGCCTTTTTGTTTCTAATGGCATGTATTTGGGTCTTTCCTTTCCTTATTTTGGTAAGATTAGCTAAGGGTTTGCCTGCTTTGTTTACTCTTTCAAAGAACCAACTCTTTGATTCATTGATTCTTTGTATATCTTTTAGTCTCAATTTCATTAATTTCTGCTCTGATCTTTATAATTTTCTTCCTTGTTCTAACCTTGGGTTTGGATTGTTCTAGGACCTTGAGGTGCATAATTTGGTTATTTATTTGCACTCAATCTGTTTTCCTGATATGGAAATTCATAACTCTTAGGACTGCTTTCATTGTGTCCCATAGGTTCTGGTATATCATACTAGCATTTTCATCTGATTGTAGGTACTGTAATTTCTTCTTTAATTTTATCTGTGACCAACTGATTATTCAAGAGGGTATCATTTATGTATTTCATAGTTTCTGTGGTGTCTTTTTCCATTCATTTCTAGTTTCGTTGCACTATGATCTGATAATATGCATGAGATAATTTCAATTCTTTTGCATGGTTTATGGGCTAATATGTGGTCTATTTTGGGAAAAGTCCCATATGCTGCTGAGAAAAATGTGTATTCTGTTGTTTTTGGATGAAACATTCTGTAGATAAATATTAAGTTCATTCATTTGAAGTTTTGGTTCAACTCTGAGATTTCTTTGTTGAATGTTTTGTCCAGTTGATCTGTCTGTTTGTGACAGTGGGGGTTCCTCATTACAACTGTATTGATGTTTATCTTATTATTTGTGTGTGTCCAGGTTTTATGAAGGTGGATGTGCCAGCATTTGGTGCATATATGTTAATGATTGTTAACTCTTCCTATAGAAGTGTTCACTTAACCAATATATAATGACCTTCTTTGTTTCTTCGGATCTAACTTGGCTTGAAATCTACTTTGTCTAAAATTAGGATAGCTACTCCTGCTTTTTTCTGTGTTCCTGTTGCATGGAATATTGCTTTCCATCCTTTGATTTTTAATCTGAGACTTTCTTTTTGAATTAAATGTGTTTCTTGTATATGGGATCATTGGCTTTTGTTTCTTGATCCATTCTGCCAATCTGTGTCTTTTGATTGGGGAATTGAGACCTTTCACATTTAGAGTTATTACTGAGAGGTATTGACTTATTCTTGTCAATGCTTTATTTTTCTATTGCTGATTTCCTTTTCTTCTTCTTTTTTTTCCCTTTTGTTTAGCTGCTCATCCCACCAGGTGTATTCAGTCTTTTTGACCTGTTGACATAGTTGGCTTCATTGTCTCTAGGACATCCTTGAGAATTGTTTATAATGCTGGCTTGGTGGTCATGAATTTCTTGAGGGTTCCTTGTCAAGGAAATACCTTATTTCTCTATCAATCTTGAAGGAAAGTTTTGCAGGATACTTATATTGGAGTTGGAAGTTGTCTTTTAGGGCTCAAAACACTTCACTCCAAACTTTTCAGGCCTTTAAGATTTGTGTGGAGAAGTCTGCTGTGATTCTACTGGGTTTACGTTTACAACCTTTACATGTGATTCATTGCTTTTCTCTAATAGATTTTAAGATTTTGTCCCTGTAATGGAGTTCTGCTACTTCGAGTATAATGTAATGATTTCAATCATTTTGGGTTTTTTGTTTTGTTTTACTTCAGGTTTGTGAGAGCTTATAGTCTAAGGCTTTTGTTGCTAGTATAGAGCTCTCTTTAGTTGATTTTCAGTAATGTATTTTGGGCATGGCCAAATATAATCCTTTGCCATAGCCCCAAGATCTGACAACCTTGATTAATTTGGGAGAGGAGGATGCAATGTAATTAGCTGAGCAACTAAGTTCTCTAGGAATGTGCTCTAGTATTGTTAATGTCACGAAGGTCATCTGAGTGTTGGCTTATGGTGAAACAGCAACAATTACGTGAGCCTGTTAATATCCAAGTGAATCAGCTACAATATAATTGTCCAAGACAAATTGGATATTAACATACCATAAGAACCAATTATATACCACTCTTAATCCAAGAGAAGAAACCCACAATTATGGTGTAAATATTAAGACAACCCAAATAGTGACTTACAGCTAGTATCTACTAAGTGTGATAACTATATCTCCACTAGTGGTAGAAAAGAATTCAACAATAAGTTTACAGTTAAATAGTTATTTAAAAATTAACAATTAAAGATACAGGGTTTGGGACTAGGGCAATGCAAGAGGAAAACTTTGAACCTTAAACTCTATTACATGAGAAGGAGGAGAGAGAAGGGGAACAAAGGATCTCATGGGGGGAGTAGAAAGATATTTATAGAATTAGGTAAAGGCATGAGAAAAAAAATGAGAGAAATAGAACATAAAAGAAAAAGAGGGAGAAAAAAGAAATTATATAGAAACTAAAAATAAGGGAGAAAAAGTTAAAGAGAAAAATTGAAAGAGAGAAGAGGAAAAAACAAAGACAAGAAAAAGAAAAAGAAGTAACAAAAAGAGATAAGAAGCAAGGAAAAAGGACAAAAGAAAATTCCTCAAGTTCCAATAAACTGGTGAAGAAAAAAGGAGGAAAGAAAAAAATGAGAAAAAGGAAAAAGCCAAAACCAAAACCAAAACTGAAAAAAAAGTAAACACTCACACTCAAAAACAAACCCCCCCCCCAACAAAACAAAACCAAAAAAAAGAAAAAGAAATTTCTCTGTTATTTTGAATGTGTAGTTTTCTTGCAGGATCTACAATTTTGGGTCAGTGTCCAAGCCAAGATGTGTTGCCGCTTGTGCTGGAAGATAAAGAAGGCAGTCAGACCCCAGATCCATGCTGGATGCAGGCCGCAGTGGGCAGCAGGATAAGGCCAGGGGCACCAATTTGGCAACTTTTAAATCCAGAGCCATTCAGGATGAGTCTGGCCTCTGGCTGTGGGGCACAGCCTGTGTCCTTTAGCTTAAACCCCTCGGGGTCTCTTGCCAGCCTGGCTGAGACTCCCTGACCACAGCTGTCTCCCGCGGCTGCCCAGTCACTGTGGAAACATAACACTGGGAGCCCTGAATTGAAGCTGCCCCTCAGATGCTCTGAGTCCTGGGTTCAAACAGTCAAGTCCCCCTCCTCGGAATGGGGTCAAAGCAAGCACTCTGTCCTAGGGTATGATGGTCACCACTTGCTAGCTGTTGCCTGTCCAAGGATTCATGTTGGGGCGAAATCCTGCACTCTCCCTGCAGAGCACAGCACCCACCAGACCATTCCACTGCTGCATTTCTCCCCAAAGCCTTTGAGTCCCCTGCTTTTACTTTGTCTCTGTAGATTGTGTCTTCCTTTCTCAGAACTAGGAGCCAGGAGCCAGGAGCCAGAGAGAAAGTGCAGATTGTCCCTTCCCTTCTGTGTGTTGTGTTCTAACTCGTTAACTTCTGTGTGGGTTTCAGTTTCCCTGTCAGATCCTTCCTGGGTCCTGGGAATCTACTAACCTCTATGTTTTTCTTCCCCAAGTTGTTATTTTCCAGTGTCTGGATTCTGAATCTCAGAGAGGCTGAGTTTTGCTTACCACTCTGCCCTGGTATTTAACTCTCAACACATCCCATTTTGTGATAACGTTTTTAACTGCTGACACATGGGCTACACTCAAAACAAACTTCATTTTTCTCTCCTGTCATCTTTGAAATTTATTCATCAGAGACAATCATCTCTACCTGCCGAAGTGGCGTAAAAGGCATGTGTTGAAGGGTTGGCCCCCAGCCTGTGGGCTGCTGGGACGTGGTAGAACCTTTAGGAAGTGGGGCCTGGTGGGAAGAAGCAGGTCAGGGGCACGTGCCCTGGGAGACGATATTGGGACTTTGGTCCCTCCTCTCTCTCCCTCTCTCTCACCTTCCCAGCTATCATGCGGTAAGCAGACCCCTTCTGGGACATGCTCCCTCCATGATGCCCAGTGCCGCCACAGGCCCAAAGCAACAGGGCTAAGTGACTATGGACCAAAACCTCTGAAGCCATAGCCAAAGTAAACCTTTCCTACTTTTAAGTTGCTTATTGCAGATATTTTGTATAGCAACAGAAAACTGACACACTGTCTTTGGTTGGAAAATTGGGCACAACCCTGACTTAGCTCACTCTTAAATAAGACAGCTCTGTGGTCGTTATAAAGTCCTAGAAATAAGAACATTTAGCCTAAGTATTAATCAAATGCTTCAGCCTTCACTCAAGGTTAAGATTCCTTCCCAACCCCATGCTCAGGTGGACGGTCTGCTTTTAGTGGAGGGTTGTGGTCTTCTTACCTCTTTGGCACCCACTTTTGTGTGCGTTTCCACCAGGGCAGGGAGGAAGGGATGGAGGAGGGGCAAGTGTTCAGAGCTGTCCTCACTGGCTGAAGGGCTCTGCGCTCCCTGGGCCTGGTGAGGACTGAGGATCTTGTGGGGCTCTTACTCAGGTTTCTTGAGGCTTTTGGTCACCAGGGCCTTGTTTCCTGTCTTCCCTGGGCCTCTCCTGCCACAGTGATCCATCTCCACACACCGGTTTCACAGAGCAGATATCCTCTTGCCTCAGTATTTCCAAAAATGAATAAAATCTGTTTAAACATGTTAGGATTGCTCGATTTCAAATTATGAGGTTTCAAAATATTTTGTCTCAAACTCTCGCACTATACTACGCTATTCTGTATTAGTTGAATGTCTTCTCTTAGGCTAACTCAAGTGCAGAAGAGGATGTAACATCCCAAAAAACCTATTGAGATCTCCTAAAATGAAGTAATTCCCCAGGACCTCGGCACAGATGAAATAATAAGAGTCGCAAGTCAAGGCTCTTTATGTTGCACCTGACAGGAAAATAGCTTTAACTGACTTAAGGAAAACAACGTCGAGTATCAGCACATGCCGAGGGGACTGTGGGACCAACAGGACCAGGTCTGCTGCTCTCTCAGGGAGGCCTCACTCCTGGCTGCAGGTGGCTTCTTCCATTAGCTCGGTCACTCCCGAGTGAGAGGCCACCTTCCTCGGTAGGCTTTCTTGTGTCCAGATGCAGCCCAGACGAGAGGAAGGAGACGGTGGCACCAAGGGCACCTGAGTGCAGACTGGCACCACGCCAGCCGCCAGCACCAGAGCCTCATGGCCACTGATGACAGAGGAAGCCACAGGTCACCCGGACTGACGCTGATGGCTTGCCTTCCCTGCGTCTGTGCCTTCGTTCTACTTCCCAGGTGGGCTTCTAGGACAAAAAAAGCAATTGCGATGGTGTTATGGGTTGACATGTGAGCCATCCCGTGTTGTGAAATCGTAACCCAAGTACCTCAGAATGAGACTGTTTTTGGAGACAGGACCTAGGAAAAGGAGATTAAATTAAACGAGGTCATCAGGCTCAACCCCGTTCCAGTGTGACTGGTGTTCCTACGAAGATGAAGTTAGGACACGGACGCACAGAGGGGGAGCGTGAGAAGACACAGGCAGGAGGAGCCATCTGCTAGCCCAGGAGAGAACCCTCAGAAGCCTCCACCCCTGCTGGCACCTTGACCTGGGACCTGCACCCTGCAGGTCGAGAGAAAGCGCTGTCATGCGGCCCTCATCAACCAAGGCAGGTGCCGTGAAACCCGCTCTAGAACTGAAGTCTCCAGGAAAGGAAGATGAAGGTGAATCACCGTCTCTTTCGAGTTTCCTGGCACAAAGAGAGGGTGGTGTGTGCGGAGCTGTGCGCCGGAGGAGACGGGGATCGAGGCGTGGCAGAGAGAGGGGACGAGCCGCCGACTGCTGCGATCCATCTGGCCTCAAGGAGGAAGCCCGGAGTTGGCCGCCTGCGATTGGGGCTGAATCACAGCACCAGCTCGACCCGGCCTGACCCAGAGAACAGAGCAGATGGCAGCAGAAAGAGCAGCAGGAGGAGGCCCATCTCCGCTCTCCTGCCTTCAGGTGGCGCCCCACAGAGCCCCAGCAGGTGCCCTCACTCGCAGGGCCTGGTGGGGAGGCAGCGAGGTTCTGCAGTGCAAGCGTAAAAGCTCAGGAGGCCCCAGAAACCCGGTGCTCAAGATGGATAATCCCGTGATGCCGTGTGTTTAAGAATAAAAATTAATGTAAAAAACTCCATGACCAACAAAATGCCACTGATATTTCTTTTTGCCTCTGGCTCCAGCACAGTTAGCATAGAGGTTTTACCAATCCTGTCTTTATTTAAAACTGATATTTTGTCACTTTTTTGTGTTCATTTTGATCTTTAAAATTATTGCATTAAAATATCACTCACCTTAAACTATTCACACACACAAATGGGTATAGATTTTTTAAATGACCTGTACTGTATTAGTAGAAATGTTCTCACAACAACTTTTTACTTTTTGCTTGGTTTAGGGGGACTCTGGGGATCAAACCCAGGGCTCCCCACATACTAGGCAAGTGTGCCATCCCAGAGCTACACTCCCATCCTCCTGGTCTGATATTTTACTGTATTGATATGAGGTGTCACCATTAGGTGTGCCATTGTGGCAAATTCCTCTAAGTTTATAATTATTTCAAAATTAACATTTTGGAAAATATATTATTTTTCTAAATTACCGAATTGGTTGGCACCCAGCCTAGTGTGAGCCCCAGGTCAGTGGTCTTGGTCCCTCGTGGGCCCTCGTCCTGGCCTCTGTGTCTGCCCTGCCTCTCAGAGTAATGGGAAACTTGACCACAAATCGTGCCTCACCCAGAGAATTACAGAAGCTTTTGCTTCTCCTGGGGCCGGCTGTACAGGCTGTGGCCACAGACACAGCCACCTGCCCCAGCCCCTGGTAACTACTTCCTCGGGGACACCTGGCTCCTGGCTGTTCCTTCCCGTAAATGGCCTGGGCGAAAGGTTCAAGCACGAACAATAAAGTGATAAACTGATTTTTTTTTTTCTGTGACTAGTTCAGTCCCATTTCCTGTGTGGACTATTCGGGCTGTAAACTAATAATGTTGCACTGTAGGGTAAATTTGAGTTCTATGTCAGGGAGCATAGTTTTAACAAGTGCTCGGATGACTTCATTCCTCCACACCAGACCTTGACTTTTCACATTGGAATCTTACAGATGATCAACATCACCAAGAAACTTTAGAAGTGCAAATTCCCAGGGTCTGCACTGGGTCTACTCAGTCAGAAACCTTAGAAGTTGGAGCATCAATGTGTGTTTGCAAAACCTTCCAGGTGACTCTAATGCATGCTGAAGTTTGAAAACCACTGACCTAGAACTTTAAAAAAACAATTTACTCACCCCTCCCCCAGAGATAGATAGATGTATTTATTTATTTATTATTTATTTTCAGTGCTGGGGGTGGAATCTGGGTCTTGCACCTGCCAGGCTAGCATTCTACCTTTACACTCCCAGCTCTCCAGCCCTTCTTTTTAAACATTATTTTGAGACAGGGCCACTAAATTGTCCAGGATGGCCTCAAACTTGCAATCCTCCCCCTTCCAGGCACAGAGAGTCTGATTGCGTTGTTCTGAGTTAGAAGCCTGGCATTCTGAGTTAGAAGGGCCTCAGGCAGTTCTGATGAGTGGGCCGACTCCTCTCTACTGTGTCTGCACTGG
Organism: Hystrix cristata; assembly: GCA_004026905.1. Taxonomy (NCBI): domain Eukaryota; kingdom Metazoa; phylum Chordata; class Mammalia; order Rodentia; family Hystricidae; genus Hystrix; species Hystrix cristata. The sequence continues at coordinate 40,983 of PVJO010010900.1, read as the reverse complement.
ATCTGCAGGTTTGTTTCTGCTTCTCAGTGTAGTTCTTTTCCAGGTGTTTGTTTCCTTCAGAGAAACCAAAACTCATTTAACAATAGACTACTGAGTTGAGGGGCAATAAAATCTTTCAAGGGAGATGCCCTTCTAAGCACCCATGTCTCCCAGGAATGCTTCCACAATTGGCAATGATTTCAGTTTGCATATTCTTTTTCCTCTACTCTGCAACAAGAAAAACCTTACAAATGGAAAAGAAAAATTGTGCTCAATCTGGTCCAGGACAGGATCTTTTCCTTATATAATTTGTATTTCCTTCTGGGACTATCATCTATTCTTGATTGTGGTAGACCTAATATGCTCAACTTGAGCCAGAACGCCCAGCTGGACTGAGTTAGTGTGATGCTGGGCATAGGAGATCCACCTGAGGGTTGTTGCTGATGCAACATAAGGCAGAGTGGGAGGCATAGCTAGTCGGTGGGCTGTTTCCCAGCAGAAGCTCTGCTGCAGCTGGTTCTTCCGGAGAGGGCTTGGCTCTCCTCGATGAGGAAGGAGCTCGGGGCCTTGCTGTCATCGAGGATGGCTGCTGTTGCTTCGGAGGAGCTCTGGTTGTCATCTCTGCTGTGAGCATTGTTTCCTGGTTCCAGGTAAGATTTCTTCAGCCATCATGTGCAGACACGGACGTACATGGGACAGTGCTGTGGGGTCCAGCCCTCAATTGGATCTTTTGGGTCTCCAGTGCCTAGGTGGACATTCGGGACCTTCTGCATTTGGCTTCTGGGTGAATATTGTAATCTATAAATGTCCTCTATTAAATCTGCTCTCTTACAACTATTGGTTCTAGAAAGCCTAACTAAGACACTGATAAAATGCATAAGTAATTTTCTTAGCACATTTAGAAAGATTAAGATGTGTCCTGAGAAATTAATCACCTGCTTACTGTCAGTCACATGTCTAGGTACTTTTATTTTTATTTTTTTTTTTTTTTTGTGGTACCAGGGATCGAACTCAGGCCCTTGTGCTTGCAAGACAAGCACTCTAATCACTGAGCTAAATCCCCAGCCCCAAGGTACTTTTAACAAACACTTTGACTTTCTTGTATCTGGCCCAATACGGATTGTCTTACCATTTTCATAACCTATAAAATAACTCTAGTACTTGAGAGTCTTGAACCACAGACAGCTTCTCTGTTACAGCAAGATTCTACTAAAACTTTGGTATATTCTCAGGATTTACAGTCTGAACATTTTTTTAAGACTGGCAAAAAATCAATAAGTATCATAATTGTGGACTTCAAGTTATACTCAAAGCTACAGTGATAACAACAGCATGGGATTAGCAAAAAACAGGCACGCAGAATGAACAGAATAGAAGATGCAGAAACAACTCTAGGCACATTCAGCTACCCGGTCTTTGACAAGGGGCCCAAAATTTACCCTGGGGGGAAAACAGCTTTGGAAAACTGGCTAACCACATGCAGAAGATTGAACCTAGAACCACACCTGTCACCAGGCACTAAACTAAAATCGAAATAGATCAAAGATCTAAATATTAAAACAGAAACAATCTGCTGGGAGATAAAATAGGAAGAACTCTTGACACAGGCACAGGCAAGGACTTTCTGAACAGAATTCTAGTTGCACAAGAAATGATACCAAGAATCAACAAATGAGATCACATCAAATTATAAAACTTCTATATGGTAAAGGAAACAACAAGCAGAGTGGAGGTACAATCTACAGAATGAGAGAAAATGTTGCCAGCTATTCCTCAGACAGAGGACTGTGCTGAACTGATATGGTGAACTTGAGCAAGAACACCCTGCTAGACTGAGCTGATGGTGCTGGGCACAGGGGATCCACCTGAGGACTGTTGCCGAGGCAACATAATGGCCAACGGGAGCAGAAGACAGCAGGGGGTGTTTCCCCAGAGGAGCTCTGTTGCGGCTGGGTTCCCTGAATGAACTCAGCTGTTCTCGTTGCAGGAGGAGCTCGGGGCCTTGCTGTCCTCGAGGATGGCTGCTGTTTGCTGCAGGGGAGCTCTGGTCTTCCTCTCTGCTGTGAGCGTCGTACCCTGGCTTCAGTGTAGATTTCTTCAGGCTTTTAGTGCAGGCATGTCTGTACATGGGACAGTGCTGTGGGCTCACAGCCCTTGACTGGATCTCTCGGGTCTCCAGTGTATAGATAGATATTCTGCATTTGGCTTGTGTGTGTGTGAATGTCGTAATGTGTAAATGTCCTGCAAACCGTGGACTCTGGAAATGTAACTAATACAAGGACTAACATCAAGAATATATAAAGAACTCAAAATTAGACCCCAAAATAAAAAACCCAATTAAAAAAATGGGCAACTGAAATGAACAATGCTTCTCAGAAGAAGTACAAATGGCCAATAAACATGAAAAAATGTTCAATATCACTGGCCATTAGGGAAAAGCAAATTAAAGCAACATGGAGATTTCACCTTACTCCAGAAAGAATGGCTATTATCAAGAAATCAACCAACAACAAATGGTAGCAAGGCTGCAGGGGAAAAGAGACACTTCTGCACTGTTAGTGGGAGTGTAAATTGGTACAACCACTCTGGAAATCAGTATGGAGAACTCTCAAAAAACTAAAACTAGAAATTCCATTTGATCCAGGTATTCACTTTCTAGGTATCTTCCTGAAAGAGGTAAAGACATCATCATATTACGGTGATACATGCATATCTATATTTATAACAGCACAGTTCATAATAGCTGTCTTGAAAGCAGCCCATACATCCATCAACAAATGAAAGAATAAAGAAAATGTGGCATTTATACACAATGGAGAACTACTCTGCCATAAAGAAAGATACACTTGAGTCATTTGTAGGAAAATGGATGCACTTTGAGATCATAATGTGAAGTGAAAGAAATCAGACTCACCAGCTTAAATATTGCATGGTTTCTCTCAGTATATGAGAAACCCAAAATATAAATAAAGAACACAATAAATGATAAAAAAGGCTGCCAAAAAAATTACAAAAAGATTCGTTATAGATCCAATTGGCTTTTATTTGTGGCTCCTGTGTGGGTCAGGCTTTGTTTTGTTTGAAACAGAATGAGAAATGAGAGGTCCCTCTGAGCATAGCAAAACTGGGTTTTATAATGTGGGAACTAGGAAATAGGACCATAGTAAGAAACTGATTGCTTAACATTAGATTACTTTTTTGTAACGCTTGAAGTAGAGGGGACTTCTTTTATACACTGACTCAGGCAGACCAGAATCTTTTTTGTGAAAAACTTGTTTTGAGATCTACCTGCTTTCTTAAAGTTTCAATTTCATCATGTGTCATTTAGCATAAATGACTCCATTTTGGTTTGGTCTAGTCTGTTGGGGCCTAGTACAGGAGGTCAGTCCAAAATAATGGCCTTCTATAATTTTGTTTAACAACACAAATTATGTAAATATTCTATGTTCACTGAAAACAATTTGAAGCAATGAAAGCAATATAGAAGTATAAATAGCAGTAAATGATAGTACCCACAGGATCTTGCTTCCCATAGTTAACCACTTCTAGTGGGCTGGTGTCCTTCTGGCCACTTCCTAGTCATTCATTCATTCATTCATACAACACTTATCATCGGTCCACCCCGTTGGTCCAGACAGTGCAGGAGAGATCATGGCGAGTGAGATGAACGTGGCCTTTTACTCATGGACCTTACATGAACATAAATCCAAACATTCCTGTGCAATTATTTGAATTATTAATAAAAAACTAACTCCTGGCTCTGCTTTCTTTTTCTACTGTGGGTTCACCAAGGAAGAGTAGAAGAGTTCCTTGACAAGCTGCGTCTCAGAGCAGAATGACAGATGGTGCTGTCCTCTCCCTTGCCCTGTCCACTTTATCCTCCCACCCTTGCCAGGCTAGCTCTAGGGTTTCATGCCTTTGAGGGGGATTAGTGTGGATTGCACTGGAGAAAGTTCCTGAGATCAGAGGAGAGAAAGGGGGAAGGGGGAAGGTGGAAGGCGCTGAAGGGAGATTCCTCAACCTCGAGGGAATGGAGCAGGTTGGGTACCACTGGAGGTGCCAATAGCCAAGCCTCCGTGCACCCCTCTGTCCACAGAGCTGAGTTCAAGTTTGCCTGAGGAGGCAGCACTTCGGGTGGGTCTGTTCAGGGCCCTGGTGCAGGCCCCTGGCTCCAGCATGGAATCAGAGTTGCAGACCCTTCGAATGGCTCACTTGAGCTTGGGCGTTGCACACCCAGCTGTGATCTGCACTGTAAACACTTGTGGACTCCTGTATGCCACTGAAGCAATGCAGATGGGTGTTGATCCTCCCACTGGCCAGTAGAGGCTGCAGCTGGATGCTATTTGATTTGGAAAATCAACCCTTCACCCAAGTGTCATGAAGCAAATGTACATTCAACACACACACACGCGCACACATCTCTCTTCTATTTACGTATAAACAAGCTCCAATCACACCAATCAACTCCTAACTCTCCAGCACCATTTTGATACATCACAGAGAATAAAACTGGACCAGAAGCCTCTTCTTGCAAAAGACAGGACTTACCACTGCTTCTGTTGAAAGTAAGCACCCCTCAAGAGGAACGCTGAAGGAGTTTAGTCTAAAATTAACAGATCTGTGTCCTTTACAAAGCTTAGACTGCCCAGGCAATGTCTGTGGCTATCTGGGGTAGCTCGGAATTCTTAAGATGTACAAATCCTAAGCAGTCCCACATTTCCTTTGGGGGGAAAAACGTCATTACTATGATCAAAGGAAGTTAGGACACCCCTTCCTCCAAAAGAGCAAGCTTGGACTTTAAAAATGAACACAACAGTGCAAAACCAACCCCCCCCCACCGATTTTGTTGAGGCTTTATACTCAGTGAAGGAGGACTTATGTATTTTTTTTTATTTTTTTTTTTTATTTTTTTATTTTTTTTATTTAGGACTTATGTATTTTAAGAGTGCAGTTCACAAAGTTTTCACAGATCCATGCAGAGAATCATGTCCACTGCGTCTAGAAGTTCCCTTGCGTACTCTGAAATGAGTTCTTCTGCCCAGGCACCCTGCTTTCCCTCGCCGTGGGCTGGTTTTGCCTTTTCTAAGCCTCACATGAACGGAATTCTGCAGTATGGAGTCTTCGGCACCTGTCTTCCTTCACCAGGCATGATTCTTTGAGATGTATCCATTGCCTGCACGCATCAGTATGGCGTCCTGTGTGTGTGTGCGGGCTACTTGGGTGTAGTACTTGGGTGTACTCCAGTTTTGTCCATGAATAAAGCAAAAATAGCTCTGCTCATGTATGTTGTAAGTGTTCAGGTTTTGTATATCATTTCAGGTGAGAAAAAACACTTGCATTCTCAAAAATAAAGGAGGAAGGAAGAAATAAGACTGCAGGTGACAGAGAAAAAGCTTGGTGTGTGGAGCCTGCGTGTACTGGGCTCAAAGCTCAGCTCTGCTTCTAGTTACAACTGCCTGAATAATTGAGCATTTTTTTCTTTTTGTAAAATAATAAATCAGTCAATTAATTAATACTAATTTTTTGTAGGATACTATAACATCTACAAAAATTTTTGTTTGCCTTACTGGGGATTGAACCCAGAGCAATTTGCACTGCCCTACATTCTCAATCCTTTTCTAAATTTTTTATTCTGAAGCAGGGTCTCACTAAATTGTTAACTTGCCCAGGGCGGGCTCCATCCTCCTGTCTCAGCCTTCCAGACTGCTGGGATTACAGGCATAATGTAGGAGAGGGAAGAGCAGCCTGAACTAGCTCCCAGACCCTGATAAACTCGGCAGATCAGATACACCCGTGAATAATTTCCACTCAGAGTGCTGTGTGAGCTGTGTTAACCCAAGTGCCTATTGTCTGGTTCAAACTGTGTTGTACAGTTGTACGGTCATTTTTAATCATGCTCTAAATCAGCCCTTTTGAATTGATTATCTACCTCCCCAACCCCCAAGAGCTGAAGTCACCTTTAGTTTTGTAAGGAGTGTAGCTAAGATGAAAAGAACCTAGGTCTGCGGCTTGGTTAGTGATGGGAACTTCCTGCCCACTAACTGTCGGACCTTTCTGAAGAAACAGACTGCTGGACGGAGGCCCGGAGTGCGCGATCTGCGTGACGGAGGATGGGAAAGGCCTGGCTTCAGGGAGTCCGGAGCTGCAGCTTCTGGGGCTTGTGCTGTCAGATCTCCCTCCGTGGGAGTCACAGCAAAGAGGCTGAAGCGTGCCGAGACTCGGAAAATAACCACCTGCGGCACCTGGAGAAACAAGGGCTCAGGAAGGTCACGTCAGATCCAACGCAGAGCCAGGAGCTAGGTGATGGGAGTCTTGTGACAGTTCCGCCTCCATTCCATGCAAATCCCTCTAGGAGCTCAGTGTCTTCATCAGTAATGAGGGGTTGGGCCAGCTTGCTCCCAGCTCTGACATCCTGTAATTTTGTGATACTGATTAATCCACGGATATTAGTACTGGGAACTTGGCTCCCTTAGCCAGCCCCACATGAAGTAACTCTTACAAAGAAAGGGACTATCTGGAAGGACTCCTGAGGCAAAAGACAAAAGGGAAAAGCGAGGATGCTGGAGCGGGGTGGGAGAATGCTTAGTTCAGTTTTTGACCTGCTGTGGGTGTGTGTGTGTGTGTGTGTGTGTGTGTGTGTGTGTGTGTGTGTAGCAGTACTGGGGAACTGAACCCAGGGCCTTCATATTGAGCTACATCCCCAGCTGGGATTACAAGCATGTGCTACGATGCGCAGCTACCATATACATTGCTAAAAGTGCCTGTAATACAGAACTGGAGGTTAGATGAAAAAGCCATAGCTGAAGTAGGATTGGCAATCATTGGCAAATAAGTTTATTGAGCACTTAGTAGTGCAAATATTCATTCATTTAATCAGCAAACTTTTAAAACATATTATGTCAATGTGTGCTGTGGAAAACTTGTTTTGAAAGTAGGCACACGCTTGTTTTCAGAAATATATAAGTCGCTACTGGGTGGCCGAAGATGAAGTCATTTTAAGAGTCGAAATGAGGTATGAGGAGTGAGGCAACAGAGAAATTTCGTGAAGGAAATGGCACTGGAAGAAGGCTTTGAAGAGAGAGTGACATGCACCAGGTGGCTTGTGGGGGTCGAGGAGGGCATCCAGGGAAGGAAAATGGTACAAGTGGACACTAACATGCACGGGGGTAGTTGTGGCAGTTCAGGTACCAGCGAGAGTGTGATTGGACAGCAGCACAGACTGTGCGTGAAGGTGCAGTGGGAACTGAGCTTTGGGCAGATCGGGGTGACATTACTGAGTGTTGGAAGCTGCAGAGGGTCCTTAGCATTCTGGAGCATTCTGGGAGGACGCCGTCCCCATTTTGAGCAGATCCATGTGATGGTCTGAGCTGGACCTCCATAATTTATCTGGCTCCACTGGCTAGGACAGAGTGAACTGAAGATCAGAGCCGGGGGCACTGCTAGGTTTAAATCTGAGGACTGGCCGAGGCCAGGGCAGGGAAGCGTGGAGTGGAAAGACACTGATGAACCCGTGACTGTGAGGTGCTGGGAACATGGCTCAGAACCTGGCTACCTGATTGAGCTTCTGTCAGGGACACCGCGAGTGTCAGGGCCAAGCAAAGCAGTGGGAAGCTGGAGACGCCTCTTAACTGTTCTCAGACCCAGATACAAGCTGTGGAGGTGGAGAGGCAGAGGGGCCTATTATAGATAGCTATGTTCAACAGAAATCAATATACAGTAAGAGAGGTACTGTGTTGGGCCCTCAAACAAGTCAGCACAAAAAACCACAGACATCAGACTTGTAGCTGGAGGTGCAAGGTAAGACACAGTGACCAGGCCTTCGTGCCTCCCTAAGGCATAAACAGCAACTCGAGGTTCTGCTGTGATTAACACCAGCTGGTCCAGTGAGTCTAGATAGGCAGGTGGGTGACCAGAGCATGTGGACCCACCCCTTCCCCAAAGTGCCTTTGTTCTTTCCACGCACCCTTGCTGTGTGACTCGTTTCCCTATTAAATCAGTATCAGCTAAGCGGTTGTGTTGTAATCCTGTAAATTGATTGTATTTTGACCCGTGGCCCACATTGTACCCACTTTTGTGACTTGGCTATACAAATTACCCCTCACAATGGGCCTCAGTGGCTACCCCATTGGAGACCCCTCCTAGAAAACCAGGAGCTATTCTCTCCTTACGTATTTTCAATAAAACCCTCCTAACTTCTTCCTTTGGTCTACAACTTCATTCCTTCATATGGGACCACAAACTCAGCACACTTGATGTCTAACAGGTTGGAAGTTGTATTTTTCCTGTTTCAGGACTTTTTGATCTTCAACCCGAATCCCATATGTCCCGTCCAATTCAGCAGCACACAGAGCTGCAGTCCAATGGGAAGAGCTGTGGATTCCAATATGTGGCTCATCTTGAGACAGGATAGAAGAAATAAAGATAGGTCAAAAGAAGACAAGGAAAATTAGAAATTTTAAATTGTACTTTTAAGAAAAACTGCAGCTTCAGGACACAAATCTTTCTCAACATTTGGTGAGCCTGGTTTATTTTTGTTTTTTCCCTTCTCCCAAGATAAAAGAAGCCTGGGCAATTCATTTTCACCTGCAAATTGGCCCTTTTCACCTGGGAGCAGACCACCTTTCCTCACTTGTGAGTTGCACTTCCTCCATCCTCCAGGAAGCAGCAATATTAATAGGCAGTATATTTCAACTGAAAACACACGGGAATAGTTTGCACCCTGACAGAGACCTCTCGATGGGTAACCTGACAGTAGGAACACACATCCTAGATTACCTGTCTAGAAGACACCCACAGGCCCACAAATACACCCAACTCCAGATCACAAGGCACTGCTCTCGCTTGGGGGGGTCTCTATTCTTATTTCTTTGACTGAGTACTTTTAAATTTAAATTTCTGCCTAATAAGTTCCTTTATGCCTCCTAGTGACTAGTCCTGAAAATTCTTTTTCTGTGACGGGAGTCAGCAAATCTGCAGACTTATCCTGTGGGTAGGATGAGTGTAGGCTCTTTATCTCAGTGGGAACCTCCTTGGACCCTGTCTGGTGACAATCTCAGAGACCTCAATTTCCCATCCACAAGGGTAGAGTCTATTAGGAAGGTCAAGGAGTTAACATATTTAAACTAGTGGGTGCTTTACTCCTTTAGCTGCGTCAGAATCCTAAGGGGCTTCCTAAATGCGTGCAGTCTGTTCCACACAAATTCAAGTCTTGTTTTCAGTGATGTCATCAGGTCATCGAAACTGCACTGGCCTCCCTTCCCAACAGTGTTAGAAAGCATTTTTCCTGACCTCACATGTCACCAAGAAAGCAGCCAGATGGTCAGAATTGAAAAGAAGGGAAAATTCCGGTGCGAACTTGATTGTGGAACCAGGAACTGAAGGCTTTTTGACCTTGCTCACTTACTTCGGAGCAACTCTTGCGTTCCAAATGTAGTTTCTCGGGTTCTCCCAGCCTTGTGCTCTTTCTCCCATCTCCTGGCCATGACTTGGTGGGAGAGGGAGCAGCGCAGGCAGGAGGAGCTGATGTTTGCAAAGGGCTCGGGCGGTCTTGCTGGAACATGCTGCACAAACACAGGATATTATTTTTAAGCCTCTGCTTAAAGAAGGGAGAGACAGGGAGGAGCTCTCCTAGTGTCCTGGGGCAGCAGGGGGGGGGGATGGAAGGAAATACCCAGAGGGCAGAGAACAGAGGGAGGGGGCGCGAGGCTTTGAAGCCCCTCTCTTTGGAGGGCTGCCTACAATTTCTTGAATGTGCTGGGGGGAGGCAAAGCCTCCTTAGCAATTCAGTAACAAAGATAAATACATGGTGGCTGGAGGCTGGAGGAGGTGGCCAGGGGTTGCGGCAGCTCAAGCACCCTTTCCTGCTCGGAGTCCTTTTTCTGCAAACTTCCTGGAGCCCACTAGAGTAGCATGGGGCCAAATTCCAAACGTTCCCGATCATCCCTTTTTCCTCTCCCTCTAGTATCAGGAGCGAGGGGCACTGAAGCTGATATAGGGGGAAACTTATCTCCCAATCTGCTAGATGTCAGATACACCAAGTTCGTATCCCCCAAAATCGAAGAAGGAATTTAAAGGAACAACAGAAGTTAAGAGGAGGAACAATTTATTAAGAGATAGCTCCTGAGAGACAGGAGGGGGCCCAAGAGTGGGTTGCCAACAAGCCTACTTCTCTGAGGATCTTTTATAGAGCAAAATCACAAGGTGGGTACAATATGGGTCAAACTATGATCAACCAATAAAAATACAAGTAGAGCTCCTTAGCAAATACTGATCCAATAGGGAAGAGAGTCACATGGCAGGAGTACATGGAAAGAACAAATGCATGTTTGGGAAGGGATGGATCCAGAGGTTCTGGTCACCCACTTGGGTGACTGCTGTCTATCTAGACTTTAGTGAACCAAGTGATACAGTTATAGTATAATCTCAAGTTATTGCTTATCTCTCAGGGAGGCATGTAGACCTGGCCACTCCATCTTTATCTTGAGGCCTGGCCTTTGACAGATGGGCCTCATTTTCTGCACTGACTCCCCTGAAGACCGAACCCTGTCTGACTGCCTATAATATTTCTACTTAGCTTAGCCGTCTATAATAAAGCGAAGATGCAAAAGCTCCCTCGCCATGCAGGATGTATGTGTGTGGTGGCTGTGCTGGTTGTCAGTCACATGCCATCTAGATTTTGCTACAAGCTGAGGGCTAGAGTCCCAGCTTTTTCCAGTTGCTGTTCAGCAAAGGGAGAGAAACAGATCAGGGCCTGGAGGTAGACCAGTGTGGAATGGATTAGTCTCCAGTGTTGCCTACGGGGAGGTGGGTTGAGCTTTCACATTTGGTGAGCGCTTATTGGCTGCCCACTGTGTCAGGTACTGCTCCGGTCGTTCCTCCTCCCCACTCAGCTCTGCCTGCTCTGTGCCCAGGGGCCTGGCCTCCAGACCGCCGGCTACCTCGACCTCTGGGTGCCAGCTGGGCTTGGCCTGCTCTAAGGAATCTAGCATTAGATCTTACCGGTTCCCTGAACCTCACCATCCCAGGGACCTGCTCCCACCCATCACTCTCTCCCGGGCACAGTAGCCCCTTCCCAGTGTGCCACCTGCCCCCTGCCAGGACCCTGGTGCCATGGGAGACGGCACATGGAGGGCTGGTGACGTGGATCCCAAGCAGTTTTACCAACAGACAAGGAACTTAGAAAAGACAGGCACTTGTGTGGATCAGGGTGCACTGCCAAGGGGGACAGCAGGCGAGTTTCCAAGAGAGGAACCTTGCAGTCAGAGTGAGAGATTGGGGATGTTTTACAAGGGTTTGCCGATGTGGAGAAAGGGTCTCGGCAGCAAATGTGATTGTCTGAAGAATGTCTGCTCCTGCGTGACTTAGCACCTTGTAGATCTTCTCCGGGGGCCAGTATTATTTTAAAAATGATGTCTATCTGGGTGTGGTGGGGACTTCCTGTAACCCCAGGACTTGGAAGGCTGAAATCAGAGGATCATTGTGAATTTGGGGCCAGCCTGGGCTACATGGTGAAACCCTGTCTCGAAAAACAAAAACAAAAATAAAACTAAGTTTGCAGTTACAGTTTTGACAGGACTACTTCACTTGGCTTGCAGAAGACCTTCAGCTTTAGATACAAAGGTGATAAGGAGGTCTACACATATCTTTTATAGAAGACAGGTTGGACCCAGCGGGAGGAATGAAGGGGCTTTACATCAAAAGGTTTGTTCGAGAGCCAGGATGTCTTTAACCAGAGCTTTTTGTTAAGGGTTTTACCACCCTGTTCCACTACACCTGGTAAATCTATTATTAATCTTCTCTATGTACTACATTAATCCTCGTAACAACCTTGGGTACTGTTATTGCCATTTTATAGATACGAAAAATGAGCCACAGAGAGACTAAGAAAATTTCTGTGGCAAATCAGGAATGCTCATCAATTACAGCTGCCCCCCTTTCTATCCCTGCCCCAGCCCTGTGGGGATGGAGGTGGGCGATGGGGAGGCTCTGTGGTGGGGCTTGTGTGAGGTAAACAGCTGTATTCTGCGGCCCTGGAGAGAAAACAGTTCCTGTGGGCCCACAGCAAACCCATGTGGCTTTATGTGTCAAGCCAAGAGATGAGTTATTTTATCAGCCATTTGAAGCTTTATTCTTTTCTAAGGCCACTTAACAAGCAAATGGCAGAACGAGGATATAAGCAGGAGACAGGACAGCTCCACATCCTGTGCTTTGGATGAGGAATTTATTAGGAGAAAAGAAAAACAAAACAAAACAAAACAAAACAGTGTTAGGTCAAGTGAAACCAGAGCCTGGAGCATTTTCTTCTGCTCACTTTTTCCATCACCACCCATAACACTAGGAGTGCACATGCCTTGAGTACTTAACATGCACCAAGAAATGTGTCAGGTGCTCTCACGTTTTCCCTTTGTGAGAGCTAACCTAAGAGAGGCTCAGTGATTTTCCAGGTTCACTCATGCCTGGGTAGTGTCAGAGCTGGAATTCTGGGATGTATGAAATCCAAACTCAACTGGTGCTTAGCCCAAACTATTGCCAAGGCTGACAGGGAAGGTGGTATGGAAATGGCACACACACACGCACACACACACAGCCACCTAGAATTGAAGGGAACAGATCAATGAACCGCAAGTATTGAAACCGTTCCCCTGAGGGTCTACCACCACACGTACACCTGTTCACAAGCACTCTCCACCTGATAACCTGGAGCTGTTCTAAAGAACTCATTGTGGTCCTTGCTCTTGAAGCAGCTTCTGTCTTGTAAGGTCAGTGGGCCAGGTTTTGAGAAGTAGCTCTTCAAGTAAATGTGACTTTTGGAAATTGAGAGATGTGCTCGCCAGGATAGCTCTCTATGCCTCGAGGTCATCTGTTGTAGTGAGACAAGCGTGCGCCAGGAGTCTCACACCAGTCATTGCTCTAAGAGACAACTTTGGTTAAGAGTCGGTCTGACTTGTTAACACCTATATTCAGATGTCCATTTGGTCCCAAATAGTGACATTCAACATACCAGCGATCTCTGTGCTACTCAGCCCAACTTAAGAAATTGGAAATGAGACCTCCTTACATATTTGCTACCCTCAACAAAAATGTGGACTGGAAAGACTTTAGACACCAGCAAAATTAGGACAAAGAAACTTGCCTGCACGGGCCTGATCTTCAAGTGCAGGGTAAAAAAACCACCCTGAAAATGTGTAGCCGCAGCCTTCCTGCATGTGGACTTAGGGAATGAAGTTAAATCACCAGGCTCTCCAGAAACCTCGGAGCTGAGAACTTGAACACAGAGCGGTCTTGGGCTGAAGGCACCCGGTAGCAAGTAAAGGTAAAATTTTCTGGAGGTTTATGTATTTAAGCAAAGCTCCACAAGACTCCACATATAAAACCCAGTAAGCAGACGAAGAGCTAATAGCCCCAGTGACAAAATATACAAGTAAACAAATCACCATGAGCCAGAGTCAACAGAAGCAGCAGCATTGGGCACCAGAGACGTCAGATATTGGAATCATGCCTATAGGATATAACATGAGCCTGTTAACACTATTTGAAAAAATGAGAGAGAGAATCAAAAACATAAGGAAATATGGCACTACCAAAATACCAGACAGACTTGGAAAAAGAAACACAGTCCTCGTAAAAATAATAATTACTACTGAAATTAAAAGCCAGTGATACCTTAAAAGGCAGATTAGACAGGTCTCAAAGAATTGGGAGAGACAGTCATTTCCTGGAAAATTCAGGTTTCCATCTTTGGGGATGTTCAGACCAAGAACCAAGCACCTCAGTGTGATTTCTTTGCAGCGGGGGCTAGTGCAACACTGTGAAGCGACACGGGACAGAAGGGACGTTCCACCCTGCATTGCTGGGACAGAACAGCCCCTAGTCCCAGATACCCTTGACCAGTACGGCTGTAAGTTGCAGCAAAGAAAGAAGGAAAGACTTGGACTTCCAGATTAAAATTTCCTCTGGAAAAGTTGCTCAGAATGAAGGTTCTTAGAAGCCATCATGTAAGTATTTACTTAGGAAAGAATGTTTCCCCTCTAACTGCACACAATCACTCTGGTGCATCCTGGGGATTTACCTTACTAATAAACACCTGAAACTTGATGTGTACAATGTCCGATGTTGAAATCTGATCAAGGATGGGGGGAGTGGGAGGGGAGAATAAATTTTACAGCAAGACTTTGCTGTGCATTAATAGAATGTTTTGTTGAAAATAGAAGAGGTGGGAAAGATTATGAACAGGTAAACACCCAAAGATTTTATACAGAATTAAACACAGAGAGACAAAGAAATGAGAAATGTGAAGAGAAAAACATACAGGATGAAGGGTGGAATGAGAAGACACATAGCCCAGGAAACTGGAATTCTGCAAGAAAAAAAGAATGATTAAACAGAAAATGGAAAAAAATGTACAGAGTGGATGAAAGAGTCAAATCCCTAGACTTAGGAATTACAGGAGCCCCAAGTTAAATAATCAGAGGTGAACACTAAGTCACACCATGGCGAAATCAGATCGCCAAAGGGAAGACAAGGCCTTAAAAATAGCCCAGGAGAAAGTCGGCTGTCCCCAGAGAAATAACGATTAGCTGGTGAGCACACTTCTCTCATTTGCAAAAATGAGACAGAGGTATAATTTTTCAGGCACGAAAAAAAACAAACCTCTTGATCTAGACATCCATTCAAGAACAAGAACAAATAAGATATACTTAGGCAAAAAAAATAACACCTGCAAACTGACCTTGGCAGAGCACGCCTGGAACCCCTAGTAGGCTGAGGCAGGAGGATAGCAAATTTGAGGCCAATCTGGGCAATGTGATAGCTGGCTGCAAAATAAAATAATAAAAAGGACTTAGGATGTAGCTCAGTGCTCCTTGGAGTTTAATCCCGGATATGGAAAAAAGTATACATACAAACACAAGGTTACTGTAACCCCCAAAGCCAAAACATCCCAATATCCTGCCTTGTGCAAACAAGCCAGACAAACTCGCCCCTTTGTGTGTTCTCCTCTTTGTCCTTACAGCAGAGGCCCCTGCCCCGCACATGACACCCAGCCAGTGACAATATCTTGCACCGCCCAGCTGGTGCAGGTTCGGGAGAGGACAGGAGAAGGGGAACCGGAGATGGGAACTGAAGACAACTTATCAAGAAGAAATAGGAGCAATAGCTAGAGGGGAACATGGCGTCAAGGGACAGTTTTGATTTTCATAAAGATGAGAGACACTAGAACATGCATATGATCCAGTGGGGAGAGAAATTGCCACGAAACAGAAAGAGAAAGCTATAAGGGTGTAGGACTCAGTGATGGCGAACCTTTTAGAGCGTTGGATGATAACAAACAGCTGGCTGTAGTGCGCCACCCCTGGGTGGGGTCTGCACAGCAAGAAGGGACAGTACTCTCAGACGATTCCCACCTTGACAAGCGTCTCCTAGTATTTGAACAGTTCAGTAGAAGTTCCGAATATTAACTTCTATTCCTTACATTGGCACTTCCGTATTATTTCAGAGTAGATACCATTGATGAGACTTAGAATCCACATTTGAAAGGTGGTGTTTTCATAAAAATGTGAATCTGAGGACCGAGGCAATAGGACAATGATGAAGAGTGGGGTCGATGGAATCCTCGGAATTGTGCCTTAAAACATCTAAGCAAACATATCTGAGTTGGTGGCTGGTTCCCTGTTCCCCGGACTTGCAGGGGAAAGTTGCTGAGGGGTAAGAGCAGCGGGGGTGACTCTGAACCTGTGTGGGGCGACTGAACAGGCGGAGGAGCTGACCGAGACGAAGCGTAGCGCTGCGGGAATGCGGCAATGGACAGGCCGAGAGGGCATTATTTGGCGAAGCACCACAATTCAGCAAAGGAGTTTTCTGGAATTCCAGTGGTGTTGAGACTAAGTAGTTACGGCCTGGTGGCAAGTTCATGAGAAAGAGCCAGGGAGAAAATTAACTTGTACCCGACATGAAATACATGCTCTGTGGGTATTCATCAGAGTAAATTACATGCAGTGGGACACGTAAAAGCACTTCCTTTTTCTCCCTTAATGAATATGTACTGTCAGACAACCCTGTAGTGCCCTCTTGGTTTTTAGTAAACAACCAACAACTTCTGATGCCTATAATCTAGTGTTTGGCTGCTATACTTGTGATTAAATCGCGGGTGAATACGCATTACCATAATCCTTAGGGATTGCATAACATTCCTACCAACGCCGAGCTCCTCGCCCCTCGGCACAGTGCGGGATCCCAGCCAGGCTGGCGGGCGATGCTGTGGGGAGCCAGTCTGGGGCACAGCCTCAAACTCAGGGGGCCTGGAGACCCTGTGGGCTGACCCTGCTGCCCTGAGGAGCGGACGGTTCGGGGAGGATGGGCATGGCCAGTCTCTGGGTCTGAGAGCCTGCGGAGACAGTCGGCAGCTGTGAAGGCCCAACTCCCCAGAGGGGAGCCACACCTGGGACCGGAAGCCTCCGTGTGGGAGGCTGGAGGCCTGAGACGGAAAGGGGCACAGCCTGGCCGGGTGTCCTCCTTTCCCGCTGAGCCACCTGACGCTCTCTGGATCCTTCCTGGTGATGTGCAGCAATGTCACTATGAGGGGCTCCACCTACAAGATGGAAGGAGCCTGATGGTTCCAAGTGGTCTCCTTGAAAGGGGGTCAGGGGACTGCCATGGACCCCACTTCCCTTCATAGCAAACCCTGAGGACAGGTTGAGTGGGTGCAATAATCAGTACTTTAGGAAAAGGGGGCTGGAGAGATAAAGTATTTGCTCATAGTCATCAGTAAGGCAGGAACCGCATTCCAGGTCTCCTGAGTCTTGCTGACGGCCTTATTTGAGCAAGACAGAACTGTAAGAATCTTAATTAGCAGATGCAAACTAATGAAAATTTGAAGGCAGGGCTCTAACATTAACTACTACCCCCTCGATTATTCTGGGATGAGCCAGTATCCGAGAGCAACTATATAGATGAGCAATGATAGAAAGTAGTTATCTGAAGTCTGGGATTGTGACTAGTTTAGGACTCAAGCTCTACCCAGGGAGCTGTTGACAGCATTTTCCATTCTGTGTTCACAGTGTTGGAAGGTGGCAAGTGGTCCTAGAAATTTTATATAGTCCTCTGAAGCAAGAGTATCTGACAGCCACAGATGGTACCAGGATCATCCAAATGTAGGAACATTACATGTTCTAGCCATGAAAATTCCCGATTATCAGAGTCGCACTCTCTTCCCATCACTTGGTTTGGTCACTACTTCTCCGTGAGCACAGACTCTCCTGGCTTCTGTCTCAATCAGAAGTTTGGAACTAGTATGTGTTGGTCGGCTTTCCATTACTATAACAAGCACCAGGAGAGGTTTATGTGGCTCACGGTTCTAGTTGTTTTTGTCTATGAATGATTGGTTGGTCATGTTGCTTTTGGGCCTGTCATGAGGCAGCACATCATGGCAGAAGCACGTGTTTGAGCAGAAACTCTCATCTCGCGGCTGGGAAGCAAACAAGAGAAAGAAGAAGAGCCGAGGTCTCACAGTCCTCTCTGAGCATGTGGCTCAGTGACCTAAGACCTTCCTCTGGGCCCCACCTGAGTTTCCACCACCTCCCAGTAGTGCCAAGCTGGGGGCCGAGTTAAGACATGGCCTTTGATGGGTATGTAAAATCCCAGTAATAGCAGGATACAGAAAAATCAGTCAGCCACTTTCCACGGGTCCACGGGAGGAATCTAGAAGAGTGTCCAGTGGCAGCTTCCCATTGTGGCCAGCCTTAAAGGGAAGGAAGTCCTTAATTTTTGGCAGCCTGGAACACCTTCTTCTTTGGGCAATACCATCTCTTTGCACCCAGTTCCAAACTCCAACTATTAACATTAACTAAAATGTGGTAAGAGTGTGAGGGGATGCGGGTGTGCAGGGGAAAGGAATCGTGATGGCCGAGCCTGGCAGGAACAGTGTTGCCTCATTAACAGGAGTTAGCTCACTGTGATTAGCAAATTATTTCTTTAGGAGGAAGAAATCCATCAAACACATTATCAATGCATTTCTGCCACTGGCCCTGTGGGGACACGGATGGTCCTGGAAGGGTGTGTGGTCCAGGGAAGCCCGGCTTGGAGCCTTCACTGGGTAGCACCCAGCCATGTAATTGAAAGTGCTAGTCGGTGTGGTGGAAACCATGAGAACCGGGGAATTCAAGAGAAAGGGGAAAACAAGGGTCAATAACCCGAGAAGGCTTCATGGAAAACTTCCCGAGGGGAAAGTGGCCCTCAGGACTGCATTTTCCACAAAGCTGTGAATTCCTCATGCATCGGAGCCGGTATGACACCGGACAGGTCCCTGGCAGCAAGGGAACATGGTAAATTGACGGCATCACAGTCTTGTCCAGAACTAACACCACCGGCCTCCACCTAACGTAGTCAGGATGCTGGAATGTGGCAGCTGGCAGAGTTTCCAGGGTGTATCTTGAACAGCCGAGCACCCTAAACACACACGACCTCAGGCTGTCTTTGGTGGCCCCTTGACTGTGGCCTTTCTGGTGTCTGCAGTAGATACGTGCGTGGTTGCCGTCGTGTTTTGTGCAGCGACGGGTCCACCCTGAGCCGAGCCAAGGGCCGACTGGCCAAGGAAGAGGCAGAGGCGAAGGGCCGGGGCGAGGCAGGGTCCTCCAACTTGGCACTGCCGACATTCGGCCAGGTGACTGGTGGTGGTGAGAGGGGCTGTCTTGTGCACCTTAGCAGCATCCTGGTCTGTTCACCCATCAGCGGCACTCCCTCCTCCTGTCCTCCGGTCAGGACGATCGACAAGGTCCCCTACCTGGTTCAGGTGCCACACTAAGTTATCACAAGGGGGTGCCAGTCCAAGCACGTCTGCTTCTCTTCACCACTTTTTTTTTTTTTTTTTTTTTTTTTTTTTTTTTTTGTGGTGCCGGGGATCGAACTCAGGCCCTTGTGCTTGCAAGGCAAGCACTCTAATCACTGAGCTAAATCCCCAGCCCCACTTCACCACTTTTTAATCCCTGGGCAAAACTATTGCACTTTGTTTTTCTTGTTAAAGGCATTTTTCATTCTGAAATGCTATTTCTTGAACTCTGAAGAGAATTTTGCATTTCTTTGATTCAAGAGTCTCCTTTGGAGGTAAATATTAAGGCCCAAAGAGAGCTCAATTCATAGGACTAGTGAACCACAATTAAAGCCGATCTCTGTCTCTCTCTCTTTCTCTATCTCTCTCCCTTCCTCCTCCCCTCCTCCCCTTCCTTCTCTCCTTATCGCCTTCCTTCCTTCCCTCCTTCCTTCCTTCCTTCCTTTTTGGGGTACTAGGCATTGAATCCAGGGCTTTCACAGTGAGTTACATCTCCAGCCCATTTTATTTCTTAAAAATTTGAGGCAGGGTCTCACTAACTCAGTAAATTACCCTGGCTGGGCTTGAACTTGTGATCCTCCTGCGTCAGCCTCCTGAGTACCTGGGATTACAGGGTTGCACCATCCCACCCAGGTTACAGCACCATTGCTTGAGTCCAGTCCTTTCACTGCACTTTCCTTTAGATCTTTGCCCCGTAGCATCACTGGCTGGCTCTTCCCAGGCTCCTTTTGCCGTGTTGAACAAGTAGAGCTTCCAGGTCACGCTCCCTCAAGGGGCGCCCAGCCACCCCTTGTGGGGATGGGGGTGTCACATTATGGATATCTAACTTGGAAATGGTTCTTTATAGGTTAGGAAAATAAACTCAGATTATTTATCATTCAGTAAGTATTTTCTAAGAGCTCTTGTCTCTACTCACAGGTGAGTGAATCAGTGAGACACATCGAGGTCAATCTGAAACACGGACCAGCAGGAAACGGTGGGGTTTGTGGTGGGTGCTAAGGTGATGTGGGAGCCACCTCTAACTGGGGAGGGAAGGTGAGCGGAGTCTGAGAGGAGGTGCTTAGCAGTGGGCCAGACAAGGAGGAGGTGAGGCTGGAGAGGGCGCTTCCAGCAAGGGCGGGATATGAAGAAAACACACGCCTGGGGACCGTAGTGTGAGTGCCCTGGCACCACGGACTGTCAGAGTGGAGTCAAGAAGGGTGGAAGATCTTCAGCGCTGTCCCAAAGGACTCGGATTTATTCCTGTGGGCAGTGAGGGGCCGCTGGAGGCAGTATGACAGAGCCGCATCAGGATGACACAGCGGGGCGGGAGGGAAGAGGTGAGGGGGGATAGGACAGAGAGGTCAGAAGGGTCAGGAGTGACTCCTGGGGCCCAGCATGCCTCCGCATGAGACAGCAACAGAGGAGATGACGTAGGCAGAGCTGAGGAGTGGCACCTCCATTTGGGACATGCTGAACACGAGGTGCCTTAGGACCTCCAAGTGCAGCCACCCAATGTCTCGGGCTTGGAGCGAGTGGACGGTGGATGCGACCATAAAGTTGGGTGGCATCAGCCAGGAGGGGTATGGGCATGAGGCACGAGGGCAGTGGGCTGGCACCTCTGGAGAGCGGCAGTGTCTGGAAGAGGCACCCCTCAGAGACGCCTTCCTGTCCTGCCGGCCGTTCTACAGGACAGACGCAGCTTCCAGGCCTTCAGCCCCCTCAGGAGCAGCCCACGCTGGCTCGCCTTGCGCTCCGGAGGGAGGCGGAGTCTGAACGACGAGGGGAATTGACTGCCCGGGCAGCTTACAAACTTCGGTTTCCCAAGTTGCCCGACAGCTTGCAGATTTTCATTTCCCACCACCAGGCTCTCCCAAAGGCACCAGAATGCTAACTGGCACCCTGGCCGGGGATTCAGGATCTTTTTAATGAACTGTGAACTGAATATCTGCAGAAAACGTTGCACAACTTCTAAGGTTTGTGGTCAGCTGGGCTCATCCAGAACGTAATTGTAAGTGTAGACCCTAAGAACAAGATTATAGCTTGCAAAAGCTGTTGATTGTTATTGAAAACCAAAAGATAGTTCACTTTTACCATATCTCTGCAGTTCTGCATGTCCGCAGTAGGGGGAATAAGGTTTTCTTTGAACAGACCTCCTGCGTGTAATTTCTGCTGATGAATAGCTACAGTGTCTGTGTTTCACATGGAACATGACTTGACTTTTTCTCCTGGCTTTTTCTCATGAACCTGACCCTCTCAGCAGGATAGAGACGACAGCATTTGCTTACACCCTTCATAAATTCTTTTTAACTCCTTAGACCTCTTAGTTCCTCTGGTAACAAGCACATCTTTCACTTGTTATTTAATCTTGGAGTCAGATTCCTGTCCTTTGGGGAAAATGATAGTTTCAATGATGAGTATTTCTTAAAACATTTTACTTTTATTTGCTACTCTTCTTCCTCTCTCTCTTCTTCTCCCCTATTCCCTCTTCCCTTGCCCCACCCTCCCTCTACCAGGGATTGAACTCAGGGCCTTTTTACTGACCTACATTCCCAGCCTATTTTTTATTTTGAGACAGGGTCTCAATAAATTGCTCAGGCCAGGAACTTGTGATCCTCCTGCCTCAGATCCCAGAGTGCTGGAGTTACAGGCATGTGCCACCAATGGCTGGTTTCACGCTCCTATTTCCAAAGTGCTTTATGTATAGCCATTTTTGTTCTTTCCCTAAGGCGTATGTTCCCCTGTTTTCACTCATACAAAATTGAAATGCAGGGCTGGAAGTGGAGCCCAGAGTCTGGAGGTTGCCTACAGGTGGGTAGGCCTCAGAGATTCCTGAGTGAGGATGATTTAGTGGTACCTGTAGGATAAGGACAAAGAGGTTTGGGGTTTTTTGTACTTCATGGCAGAGTGGGGCCCCCTCTCCTCCTTCATCCATACCTGACTATTATAAGCCTGGTGTATTTGGAGTGTACAAGACGGTATCTTCTCAAAATTCAGATTAGTGTGCTCTAGAAACACAGGTCTAATGTGAAATCCTCTCCAACTTCCTATAATAGAGCACAGCCCCATATGAATTCCAAACCCTACAATTTATAATCAAGATGGCAGACACAGTCAGTGGGTGAAGGGTCTGTACAAGGCGACTGAGATTCTCCTCCTGATTCTCACTGACTGGCACCGTAAAAGAAGCATAAGGCCCCGGCCTCAATTTGTTCGTGTGTAAAATAAAGGGACCAAGTAGATTAATCCTTTTCACACTGGAAGGTATAGGCATAGTCTTGGAAGCTATGAATTAATTCTGCACGGATGTTTCTTTTACTGCCATTTTTTTCTTTTCTTTTTAGTACTGGGGATTGGACCCAGGGCCTTCACACTGAGGTATACCCCTAGCTGCTTTTTTATTTTGAGACAGGGTGTGGCTGAGTTGCTAAACTGCCCAGCCTTAGCTTGAACTCGTGATCCTCCTGCCTCAGCCTCCCACAGTGCCGTGTTTACAGACATATGCCGCCATGCCCAGCTCTGACAACTTTTAATTCAAAAACTTTCAAACTTAATGGAGCTGTCAAAAGAATAAAACAAGAATATCCACACAGCCTTCACTCGATGCACTGATTACTAGCATTGTGCTACATTAGTCTTTTCCCTTCTGTTGACGAAAACTCATACCAGTCTTTTCTGAATCAGTCCACCGTCACGGGAACTGGGTGTCTGTTCCCTTTGACACCAAAGAGGACAGCTTTAATTTTCAGGGGAATCCGAGGAAAGAATTGCAAGGCTTTCAAGAGTATCCACATCAACTGATATCATGAGACCCACATAAATGGAAATTGTCCCATTACTTTTAAATATGGAAAGACGTGGAGAGTTTGAGTTCTCTCTCTTTTTCATGCACAAGCGCACGAGTACGAGCATGTCAAACACACAGGAAGAGGCCATTCTCTCCACGGAAGTCATTGCCATACTCGTGTTACCAAGGAGCGATTTTGTCTGAGCAGAACAACATCATTTGGCAAATTAAATTAATGTTACTAAATTAAATTTTATTGGCTTGGTAGTAACATTCTCATTGAATTTGAAAATCTGTTTTATAATGGTTGTTCAAGACATACGAGCATAAGGAATTTATATCTATGTGTAACATCAGTCTAGACTTGAGCAGCATCACAGTAGAATAATACCGGAGCGAGAACATATTACTGTAAACAGTGAACCGAGGCGCTGCAGTATGGAAGAGGCTGGCTAAGGGTCACATAAATGGGCTCTTCGCCCCATGGTGGTATATGGGGGCTTCATGTAAAACTTTGCTTGGCAAAACTTTGAATACCGCCAAGATAGTCAGGTTTGCATCACTACACCAAATACCGGGAAGATTCAATTTAAAGTGGAAAAGCTTTATATTATTCCAGCTTTAGAGATTTCTGCCCTGATCAGTAGGCCCATTGCTCTGGGATCCTGGAGGTACAACCTCTCCCGACAGGCCCTGGCTTGGGCTGCGGCTAGAGACCAGGTAGTCACACTCATGCCCAGGGAGACTTCCAGGCACAAACTCTTGCAACCACTAATCTAGATCATTTTGAGGAATTTTTTCATGTTTAGCATTAAAATTCATCTACAATGGCGCGTATTGATACTATGAGCCATGTCTCTTCCCTACTTCCCTTGACATCTCAATTTTGTGTGTACAACTTGGGGTTTTATGGGTGTGTATGTGTATTATTCAGGGTTCTCCAGAGAAACACAGCCAATAGGATGTGGAGGGCAGGCCAGCAGGCTGGAGACCCTGGTGAGAGTAGCAGTCTGAGCCAAAGGCCTTCTGCTGCCAGAATCCCTTCTATTCAGGGTGGTCACACTTTGCTCTATTGAGGCCTCTAGGAAGGGATGATTGGATGGAGCCCACCCACAGTTAGGGAATGCAGTCTGCTTTATTCACAGTCTACCAATTTAAGTGTTCATCTTATTTTTTAAGCAAATCTTGACAGAAACATCAGTGTAACGTTGGGCACAAGAGCCCAGCCAGTTTAATCCATAAAAGTAGCCATCAAAACAGGTATCTGCTGGTTTGACCAGAAGTGAGAGCAGCCACACATGGTAGTGCATGCCTGTAATCCCAGCATTTGGGAGGCTGAGGCAGGAGGATCGTTGGGAATTCTACATAGTGAGTTCAAGGCCAGCCTGGAATACATAATGAGAGCCTGTATGATAAAGAAAGGAAGGAAGGAAAGAAGGAAGGGAGGAAGGGGGGAGGGAGAGAGAAAGAGAGAAAGGGAGAGAGAGAAGGGAGAAAGAAGGAATAAAGAAGGAAAGGAAGAAAGAAAGAAAGATGATACAAAGGTGTGCCAGGGCCTTTTGTAACACAGACGCGGAGATGTCACCTTTATCAAGACAACCTTCTGTGGTTCGGGGAGCAGGGCCAATGACCTGGTTTTATTGATTCTTCGCAGCTGAATTTTGACAAGATAAATTCAAATTTTCAACAATCCCTGGCCAGATTCTCTAATTTGAAACTGTTTTAAAGTAACCAGAGTATTTCCTGAGGATGAATTTACACTTTGAGTTCTAATTATGTTACAACTTTAATCTTAAATGTCCCCTAGAGGCCTAAAATCCATTTCCTCTACACAATGCAAGTATTCTGACATACAACAAAATTAAAACGCTGCACCATGAAAGTTTGCTACCCACCTCCAGGCCTCTTAATGGCTAAGAACCTCACCTGTTAAACCGAGAACCTGGTTGGGGCTCAGTTTAATCAGTCTAATCTTCAGCATCCTGCTCTGTCTTCTGCTGATACACCGTGTCCTCACCCTTGTCCCCACCACACTGACTGCTCTAAACCAGCTGTCATGGTTTATATCTAGATGTCCCCCAAAGCCTCAGAGCTCACAGATGGGGCTTTTGGGAGTGGCTGGATCACAGGCGTGTGAAACTGGACTAGTCCACTAGCTGGTTTAGCACAGTTCTGGGTGAGGCTGAATGGATTTACTGAAGGTGGAAGACCCACCCTGGGTATGAGTGGTACTAACCAATAGGCTTGTATTCTGGATGGAATAAAAAGGAGAAAAAGGAGGGCTAGCTGCTTCCTGTCTGCTTGCTGTGGACGGTTTCTCTGCCCCGCTGCCCCTCTGCCAGGCCACCCTGCCTTGCGGACTACGGACTGAAAACTCTACAAACTGTGAGCCAAAGTAAACCTTTCCTCTTTTAACTTGTAGGTGTTGGGTATTTTGTCCCAGCAATGAGAAAGTAACTAAGACACTAGCTTTTGGTTTTTTATGAGAGTTCTTATTTGTATTTGTGATGATATTTGCATCTGTATTTCTGGGTTTGTAAGGAGGCGTGGCTTCCCTCTAGCAGTCTGGGAAAAAGGGTACGACCTCCTCTACTGCCTGTCCCAGGAACAGCTTCTCCTGCTGTTTGTCAAGGTCACTTTGCTTTTGCTGCACATCTCTGCACAGGGAAGGGCCATCTTGACCTCTTCTGGGGCAATGGCTAGTTCTCCAAGAGAAGTGCAGTTTGAAACAGCGCCCTGGCTCAGGCCACGTGTTTACCTTTGACTTGCTCAGGACTTCAGCACATCACAGTCTCATCCTGTGTTATAGTCAAGTGTTTTTATTCCATTCTCCAGATGACTCCGTGCCTTTTAGTGTTGTCTTTTTATAAATCACAGGGTCCATGTCCAATTAGCTCTCCATACAGCACCTACCTCATAGCACCTTATATAAGCATCACTCAACCTGTGCTTTAGAAAGATTCCCCCCCCAAAAAAACAAGGTAACCATGTGAAACAATGAATGTACCAATCACCTTGATCATGGTAATCATTTCACAGTGTGCATTAAGTCATCACATGGCATGCTTTAAATATATACAATTTGATTTGTCAATTATACTTCAGTAAAACTGAATAAGGGTAAAAATACATAAAAGAAGAAATGAGCTGTGTTATTCAGATTTCCATTACAGAAAGAAAATATCTGAGATAATCAATTTACAAGGAGAGGTCCGTTTGGCTTGGAGTTTGAAAGATTTCAGTCCATAGTCATTTGATTCTGTTGCTTTTGGGCCTGGAGTCAGCACATCATGGTGGGAATACATAGTGGAGCAAAGCTGCCTGCCTCGTGGCCAAGATGTGAAAGACAGAGGAAAAGGAAGGGGTTGGTGACCCCCACTCCCCTCCAAGAGACCACCCCATCCAACCATGACTTCCCACCAGGCCCCACTTTTGAGGTCTCTACTACTTCCCAATAGCACCGGGCTAGGGACCAAGCTTTGAACACAAGGGCCTTTGGGGGCCATTCCAGACCCAAATTGCAGCAAATGCTATGGCTGCTAATTTCAACATTATCAGGATTTGAAGAAGAGTGTCAAGTTTAAAGTTGAGAAACAGATCGGTTAATTCATCTACCCAAATAGCACATGTCAATATTTTGACACAAAACTTTGCTGCAATCCTTTCATTTTATAAAAGGAATAGAATGCCGGGCGTGGTGGTGCATAACTGTAATCCCAGCAGTGGGGAGGCTGCGCCCAGCTTGGACAACTTAGTGAGACCATGTCTCAAAATGTAAAAAAGCCTGGGGACGGTGCTCAGGGGATAGGCTCTGGGTTCATCCCCGGTATCATGTACACCTGCAAAGAGCGGCAGTCTTCCTAGTCTCCCTCCATGAGGGATGCAGGAGAAAGGTGCAGGAGCCTGGAAGCCCAGCAGGCCACAAACACTAATAGGCGTAGCTGAGAGGAAGACAGACGCTTGCAGTGTCCTCACAGCCCCTCGCCCAGACTGCTGCAAGGACCATCCAGCCAAACTGGCCCTGGGCTTCGGGCCTGGGTCTGAGGCCTGGCTTTGAGTCAAAGCCAGGGCCCCTGCAGGCCTCGCGGCCAATGCTCATTGAGCTTGGCTTGTATTTTCCCAGAGTTGGGGATAAAAACCACTTGGGAAACAAAAGGGAGACTTGGCTTGGGACTGGGACCACCAGCAAGCTCCTGAGCTGGCACCATCCCCCAGACAAGTACTGGGGTGCTGCCAGCACGTTGACAGGAAGGTTTCCACAAACATGAAGAGGTGACCTTGAAGTGCCCGGGCACAGGCGAGGGTGGCGAACAAAGTGGCCTTTCTGGAGTTCACAGTCCTTTCCCTCCTTTACCCTCTCATCCCACCCACCCTGCTCCTGCGGCTAAGTGCCCCCAAGAGTGGGGGGTCCCCAAGAAGGAAGGGTTCACCTGAGGCAGCAAGGGCATGCGGGGGAGCGGGTCCTGCGGAGCTTCTGCTGCATTCCTGGCATTTCGGAAAAATGAAGTTCATTTTAGCTGGCAGCTGGCATATTGTTATTCCGCAGGGAGGGTGTCAAAAGGCCACATCTCTTACTTAGCCTTTAATTTAAATGTAAACCGGTTTAGTGAAAAGGACACCTAAATTGTCAGGCTCTCAAAAACTTCCTAAAACATATTTTATTTCAGTCTATGTGGTCCAGCTGGGATTATAAAATGAATAAAATCCCCAATGTCTATGGCGCTGCCAGTTAATTCCTTTACATTTTGGTCTTCCCGAGTGAAAAGCTGAAATGTTGACTATGTCACTGCTGAAACGCATACTTGGCATGGATGAGGCACTGAAGATCACTCGTAAGACAAACAATAGTTTTTATTCTAATCATATTTACAGCCAGGCCGGTAGCTGTTCCCACCTCTGCTCCGTGAAATACTGTGAAGTAGGAAATGGCGCCACGTAAAAGTGCCACTTTTGTAAGCAAAAAGCGTGTGGGTGTTGGTAACTTTACGTGATCCAGCCTATGAGTTCTGATCTAAACCAAGTTCATGATCATGATCGACGACACCCTCATTTGTCTGGATCCCATTTTAATAGACTGGGAGAAATGGAAATTGCTCCAAAGGCCTTAAAGTGTGTCATTGGGGTTTTGCTGTTGTTGGTGGTGACGTTTTGTGTGGTGCTAACAATGGAAAGCAGGACATCACACACGCTAAACATGTTCCCTACCACTCTCGCCTACACCCTGAGGCCATCTGTTAGCTCTTCTAGTCATGTTTATGAAACATATAAGAGCCCTTTGTTACCCACGTTTTACAAATGAGGAAACCAAGACACAGAGAAACTCGGTCACCCTCCCTCAGTCTCGCAGGAGGGTGGGACTGAACCTGGCTCTGGGCCTGGACAGCCAGGGTTGAAAGCTGTCCTCCCCATTCTATATTATGGGCTTCCCGCCCAAGGAAGCCAGAAGGAGTGGGAGGGGATAGGCGAAAATAAATCATATTAACATCTACAGGGATTTGAATATTTTCACCTAAAAATAAAGGTAAACTTTCATCAAAATAGAAAAACACATTACCTATCTAATTAAAAATCCAGAGAGTTCTCAGGGATGGGGCTAACTTTATAGAACACCGTGTCACCAAGAACCAAGTTGCCTCTGTCCTTAGGGTCTGCTACCCACCACCCATCAGCTTGGTCTCTAGACTGGTTCTCCTCATGGGCCCCAAATGGCTGCAGTGGCTCCAGGCCTATATGCCTGCAATAGTCTCCAAACTGAAAAAGGAATCAACACTCTGTTATATATCATTTCAAGACTGAGAGGGCTAGGACTATGGCTCAGTGGTAGAGCTTGTGCTTAGTAGGTGATAGGCCCTGAATTGAGTCCCTAGCACCAAAAACATTTTTTAAAGATTGGCTATACACTTCCCGAGGCTCCTCCACAGACATTTTGCAACTAATTGGTTAGAAATGTGTCCCACAGCCATACTCAAAAAAAGGATGTAGCAAAGGGAACTAGATCTTCTGAGGCTGGAGAGAGCTCCATTCTCAAAAGAGGAGAAAATAAAACAGGTTCCATTAGCAGGAAAGGAGGTGGAAATGGCTGCCACAAGGATGTTATGAGTTAGGTTGTAGAAAGCAGAGCCAATAGTTTGGGACTGTCAAGAATGAGAACTGGTGTGAATAAATAAGGAAAGCGTAGGCAATTGGGATAGCCCAGAGTATGCACAACTTGATTTCACGAGGGTAGCAGGTATGTAATAAAAGGTGGGTGGAGAAACAGATTAGCTCAACAGTTCTCCAATATTAGGTAAGCACTTATTCACTGAAAAATCATTACACTGTAATAGGTCCATTACATGGAAACATAAATGACATATTGGGGTCTCGGGCTGGCCTGAAAATCACTAAGTTGTCTGGGCTGGCCTTGAACTCATCATGTACCTGTCTGAGCCTTCCAAGTGCTGGGATTACAGGTGTGCACCACCACCTGTGGCTAGCAATTCTTAAAGTGTATTTTCAGCTGTATGTCCCAAAATGAAAGAAAATTTAATTAGAAGAGTAATCTTGTTTGCATTTTTATAAACCTTTGTGATGTCTGAGCTGATAGAAGATGCCTCTCACATCGGCTTCTGCAGTGTACTGTGATGTCTTATTTTGGTTGAAGAATTTTAGTAAAAGCCAGCTATTTGAATTCAATAGCTTTTCCAAATAATCGTAGACATTGTACTTTGATGCTACGCAGTAAGAGATAGTTTTTATTTATTTATTTGTTATTTATTTGGTGCTGGTGATTGAACTCAGGGCCTTGTGGTTGCTAGGCAAGCACTCTAACCACTGAGCTAACCCCAGCCCCTACAAGAGATAGTATTTAATGGTTAGTTGCAACATAGAATCAGAAGCCATAATAATAAACTTTTCTCATGATTATATGATATACAATTAGTCTACTTGACATTTTAAATGCATAGTTTATTTGTGAATGTTTCTACTAAGTCACACATTTGTCACTCGGGAAACATTGGTTACTGAGTTATACAGATTTTCCAAATGCTGATATATTTAGTACAATACTAAACATTCATTAATAACATCACTTATAAGGAAAGCCCACGAGCTTGTGGGCGATGGAGTCAAGTTTTACAGCATTCTAGTTTTCCAGGAAAAGTTCAAATTTTATCACTGGCAAGAAAAACTGTCAGTTTTCTTTTTTCATTGAAATAAAAAGTTCGCTTTGTTCATTTCCAGCACAAGGTCTGCAAAATGCCCAGCCCTGATCCGTCATCTGCTGTCCACCTGCTGTTCTAAAGGTAAAGAAGGTGTCCATGACCAAAGAAGCTCGCTTAGCTCAAACTCAAGCAGGTGCCCGAGGGCTTTCTCTGAGACAAACTGCATGGTGTTCCCGCAGCAGAAGGGCTTTCTCTGTGCCTCCAGTTTGCCATGCAGAAATAGTAAAAAGATGTGTATTCAAAGAATTGAGATGTAATGAGTCACAACTTTTCTAGGCTTCTCTGGTTGCCTTCCTAAGCAACACTGTGTTTTTCTTCAATTGCACACGTGTGGCAGTGAAGACCACCATGCCTGCTGGTACAGCTTGACCTTGCTGCCACACCCACATGCTAGCAGGCTGCTCACCTTGGCTTTCAGATCATCCGCGTGAATATCAGCAGACCTGTTCTAGGATAAACCATAAGGTTCACATGACAATTACTCACCACTTGTGTTTCTTGCCAAGCAACAAGTTTGCTGTCAAAAAAGTTATTCAGCTATTTGTGTTTGTCAACAAATGATGTCTCTTAAACACTTTCAGTTGTTATTAGTCAGGGCTGATGATGAAAATACACAAGAGCAAGCCCAGCCACATGTACAGATTTGTCCCACCAGTAGGTAAAAGTACAATTCTTTTTTTTTTTTTTTTTTTTTTTTTGGTGCTGGGGATCGAACTCAGGGCCTTGTGCTCACTAATCAAGCACTCTAACCACCGAGCTAAATCCCCAGCCCCCAAAAGTATAATTCTTAAGAGGAGATATTAATCAAGTTACCATGTTTATAGCCAGAACTATAATACTACAAGCTACTGTGTCCTTAGCAAGAAGAACTATCATGATTTCCTTTACTGTCCTTGGTCCAGCAGGCACTTAGCAATGTTGACTGAAAAAGGCTTTGTGCTTTGTTCTCTTCCCCAGCCAATGTAACAAGATAACTTATTGCTAGTCTGCACAGCTCTTTCTTTTCAGTTGATAAATTGTGTGTGTTAAAAATGTTTTAGGTTCACAGCAATATTGAGAGAGTATACCGAGGGTTCCCACGCCACCCCACATATAAATCCACCAACTCTTAACATCCTGCAAAACAGTGATATGGTGGTTATGATGGAACCCATGTTAAGACATCCTTATCAGCCAAATCCTGCAGTTCACTGGGATTTTGGCTAGTCTCACATTTATCTCCCCCGTCCCTAGTAGATAAACCGTTTTGTGAGTGTTCACTCTTGGTTTTTACATTCTGTGGGCTTTGACAAGTGTCAAAGGACACACACCCTATATGACATGCTCATTCACTGTAATTACCCTAAAAATCTCCCTTCTGCTTATTCACCCTCTTCCCACTAATCCCTCGCATCACTGATCTTTTCCCGTCTCCATAGCTGTAAATTTCTGAGACTAGCTGGACTCATACAATCTGAAACCTTTTTTGCTTGGTTTCTTTCAGGTACTAACACGCATTTAAGTTTCCTCCATATTTTTCATGGCTGTTTTGGGAAGATGCATTGGATCAAATGGAATTTCTAGTTTTAGTTTTTTCAAGGAATCTCCATACTGATTCCAACAGTAGTTGTACTAGTTTACATTCTTACCAAAAATGAAGAAGTGTTCCTTTTTCCAGGCAGCCTCACCAGCATTATGTTGTTATTTGCTTTGTCGATGACAGCTATTCTTTCTGGATTAAGATGGAATCTCAGTATACTTTTAATGTGCATTTCTCTGATGGCCAGAGATGCTGAACACTTTTTGATGTAGTTGTTGGCAATCTGTGCTTCTTCTTCAGAGAAGTGTCTATTGATGTCAGTTGCCCATTTTTTGATTGGGTCCTTTATTCAGGGGAAATCTATTTTTTTCAGGTTATCATATACTCTAGATCGGTGATGCTGAACCTTTTAGAGTTTTCAATGATAACAAACATCCCTCCGTGGCACGTGTGCCATAGGTCTGTCACCACTGCTCTGGATATTAGTCCACTGTCTGAAGAGTAGCTGGCAATTTTTTTCCATTCTGTAGGTTGTCACTTCATTCCATTGGTTATTTACTTTGCTGTGCAGATATTTTTAATTTGATTTAATCTCATGAGTTGATACTTGATGCTATTTCTTGTGCAGTTGGCCTTCTGTTGAGAAAATCCTTGCCTGTGTCTATGTCTTGAAGAGTTTCATCTATTTTTATCTTCCAGAAGAGTCAGTGTTTCAGTTTAATGCCTCGGTCAGAGATATATTTTGTTTTTTTTTTATACCTGGTAAGGATATGGGTCTAGATTTAATCTTCAGTATGTGTATAACCAGTTTTCTACATGTGGATAACCATTTGTTAAAGAGACTATCTTTCCTCCACCGTAGTTTTGGCCACTTTGTCAAAGGTCAGATAGTTGAGTGTGCCTGGGATTGTATCTGCATTCTCTATTCTGTGCCATTTACTGACATGTCTGTTTTTGTGTTAGCACCGTGCTTGTAATATAACTTGAAGTCCAGGACTGTGATGCCTCCGGCTTTTCTCTTTCCTCCCAGACTTCTGTTTTCTGAGTCTCTTCTGGATCCATATAAATTTTATTTATTTATGTATTTACTTATTTATATATATACGAGACAGGGTCTCACTATGCAGTTCAGGCTGACTGTGAACTCTGGGCGACCCTCCTGCCTCACCTTCCCGAGTGCTGAAATTATGGAAATGCATCGCTACGCCCGGTTGAGTCCATATAGACTTTAGAATTCTTTTTTCTAGTTCTGAGAAGACTGCTGTCGGTATTTTCATTGGCATTGCATTAAATCTGTGTGTCATTTTTGGTGAGATGGCCATTTTTGACAATATTGGTTCTCCTGTTCTGAAACAGGAGATGACTTTTAATTTTTGATGTGCTTTTCAATCTGCTGTTTGAAAGGTCTATAGCTTTCATTGTACAGGTCTTTCGCTTCCTTTTTTAGGTTAATTCCAAAGTATTTAAATTTTTGAAGCTATTTTGAATGATACTGTTTTCCTAATTTTTTTCTCTGTAGCCTCATTGTTAGGGTAGGGGAACTTGGCTTCTTCCCATTCAATGTAATGTTGGCAGTAAATTTATCATAAATGGCTTTTGTCAGATTGAGATAAGATCACTCTGTAACTATTCTCTTCGGGGCTTTGTTTAATCTGAGTGTGCCTTGAGTTTTGCCAAAGGCTTTTCCTACACTTATCGAGGTGGTCATGTGATTTTTGTCTTTGCTTCTGTTTATCTAGTACACTATTTTTATTGATTTGCATGTGTTGAACTATCCTTGCATCCCTGAGATAAAAACTACTTGGCTATGATGTATGGTCCTTTTTTTTTTTTTAATGACTTGTTGCGTTCTGTTTGCCAGTATCTTATTGAGGATTTTTTTGCATCTATGTTCATTAAAGAGATGGGCCTGTAGTTTTCTTTTTTAATTGATTCCCTGTCTGGTTTTGGAATCAAGGAAATTCAATCTCCCATGAATGAGTTTGGCAGTATTTATTCCCTTTCACTGAAGAGTTTGGGGAGCACTGGGATTAGGTCTTCCCTGAAATTCTAGTAGAATTCAGCAGCAAACCTATCAGAGCCTGGACTGTTTTAGTGACTAGGCTTTTATTACTGCCTCAGCTTCTTTGCCTGTTATTGCACTGAGTTTTTTTACCTTCTTCACTCCATTTTGGTAATATACATAGGAATCTATCCATTTTTTCTGAATTCTCCAATTTATTGGAGTACAGATCTTCAAAGTAGTTACTAATAATTTTCTGAATTTGGCAGTAGCCACTGTGGTTTCGCTTTCCATTTCTAATTGCATTGATATGGGTCCTTTTCTCCCTTCTTTTGGTAAGAATGGCTAAGATTTCTGTCTATGGTGCTCATATCCTTTCAAATAAACCGTTCTTTGATTTATTGAATCTTTGTCTTTCTTTAGTCTCAATTTCTTTAACTTCCACTCTCATCTTTATAGTTCCTTCCTTGTACTAATTTTGGATTTGGATTGTTCTTGCTTTTCTAAGACTTTGAGGTGCATCATATATTGTTTATTTGGGGTCAATCTTTTCTTCAGACATGTGCATTCCCAGCTCCAAGCATTCCTCTTAGGACTGCTTTCATTGTATCCTATGTTCTGGTATATTGTATTGGCATTAACATTTGATTCTAGGAACTGTTTAATTCCTTTCTTGATTTCTTCTGTGACTCACTGAATATTCAAGACTATATTGCTTAATCAGTATATGTCTGTGTAATTTCTGTAGACAGAAATTTCTGGCATTTTTTTTCCCATTGATTTCTAGTTTATTTTTACTATGACCTTATAATATACCTGGGATGATTTTTATTCTTTTGTATTCATTTAAGCATGCATTATGGGCTAATTTCTGATCTATTTTGGAGAAAGTTCCCTGTGTTTCTGGGAAGAATGTATATTTTATTTTTCTTGGGTGGAACACTCTGTAGATATCTGTTAAATTCATTTGCTTGATGGTGCACTTCAGGTGATATTTGTGGTTGGTTTTTCCCTAGTTGATCTATTTGTAAAAGTGGGGTCTCGAGGTCTCCCCTATGATAGTGTTCATTTTTGTCAGCTCTTTTATGTCCAGTAATGTTTGTTTTATGAAGCTGGATGCACCAATATTTGGTACACGTATATTTACAATTGTTTTGTCTTCCTTTTGAATTGTTCCCTTAACCCATTTTTTTGACCTTTTTTTGCCGCTTTTGGTCAGTGCTGGCTTGAAGTCCACTTTGTGTGAAACTGCAGCAGCTACTCATGTTTTCTTGTGGGCCCCCCATTGCATGTAATATTGTTTTCCACCCCTCGGTTTTTAGTCTATGAATTTTGATGGGTTAAATGTGTCTCTTGCATACAGCAAACTGTTGAGTTTGGTTTTTTTTTAATTCCATCTGCCCATCTGTTTCTTTTGACTGGTGAGTTGAGATTGTTTACATTGAGAATTATTACTAAAGGTATTTACTGATTCTTGTCATTGTGAAGGTTTTTTTTTTCCTCTTGTTGATTTCCTCATTTTTCCCTTTTGCTTAGCTGCTCACCCTGTTCGCTCTATTCATTCCACTGCACTGCTCTTAATCCTAATACCCTTAATCTTAGTGTCACATCTTTGATCCCAGCAGAACCATGCCAGACCTATCAGTGGATTAATTTAGTAATCACACACTCTAGATCCAGCTATCTCTTACCACATGAGGCTTTGGGGGGACATCTAGACACAAACCATAACACCGTCAGTCTGTAGTCACTTGCATCAGCTCTGCATTCTAGTTCCAACACTGTCCTTCTTACAGTGATTACTTCTGCTTTACAAAATTTCAAAAGAATGTTTTTATCTTCTGGATTTCTGCTTGGTATCTTTCCATGGACTGTAATTTTGCTAAACTTCTCATTTATATTTTGTATCATTTTGTTTATCTCAGCTATGTTTGTGTTAGTGTCTTCCTTAGGCTCACTGATCTTTTTTTAAAGTCCATTAGCTGTTTAGGTACATCATCTTTGAGCTCACTGAGCACCCTATTGGTCAGCTTTTGTGTTTCTTCTTTTATCATTCACATACTTCAATTGTTAGTTTTTTAAATTTCCTTTCCGTCAATTTACTTTGGATCAATTTTGATGAAGTTTGGAGTTTTGGGAGTAATTTCGTTGCCTTGTTTTTTTGTGTTTCTATTGTGTTTTGTGTTTCTATTTATTTTGTGTTTGTGCCCAGGGTTGAGAGTCAATTAGAGTAGAAGGACACTGTTGCTAGTAGAGAGATCTTTTTAGTTTCTGCTTCTCAGTGACGTGTTCTTGGCTCTGTTTGCAGTTTGGTATTTATCTACATCTCCCACCTACTCAGTTTAATAGGATTGGACCTAGTGTTATTGTCCCCAATGGTCGCTGTGGCGTGGGCAGGAGGCCAGGGCATGGTGGCTCATGACTATGTGTGCCTGCCAACAGGACAGCTCTTGTGGTTCAGGCTATGGATGGTCCATTAGTTTTGGATGCTCTGGCTTGGACTTAGCATTTCCTGACTTATGGAAATGTATGTGTTTTTCTTCCTAGGAATGTCCCAGTGCATGATAGTTGACAAGGGTGCAGGTTCAGAGTGTGAGAAAGTTGTAAACTAGGACACCCGAATTCTACTCCTCCCTGTGATCCTTCCTCCTACAGGAGGCTCATGTGAGGTTGTCATGGAGATTGCAGAGGTCACTTTTAGTTTTCACGTTTTCTCTGTGGACCTCCCACCTCTGCAGATCACATGACAACGGAGGCTGTGCCAGTGTCACATGGGCTCCTACTGAGGAAGTCAGGGGATACTCATTTCTCTTTAACTCTGAATACTTCATTGTGTGCATGTACCAGTTTATTCACCCATTCACCTACTTGAGAACATCTCAGTTGTTTCCAAGTTTATGTAGTTACGAGTAAAGCAGGTATAATATCCATGTACGGGTTTTTGTATGGACCTAGTTTTCAGTTTCTTTTTGTAAATACCACGGAGTGTCATGAGTAGCTCATACAATAAGTTATGTCAGTTTTGTAAGTAACTGCCAAACTGACTTCCACAGTGGCTGTATCTTTTAGCAGCCCCATCAGCAGTGAATAAGATTTTCTGTTCTACATCTTTGTCAGCACTTCGTGTTGTCAGTATTTTAATTTTGGACACCTTAACCATGTGTACTGCAATGTTGTCATTTTTACTTGCAATTCCCTAATGACATGGAACGTTTAATATCTTTTTATATATTTACTTGCCATCTATATGTATTCTTTGGTAAATTGTCTGGTCAGGTCTTTGGCCTATGTGTACTACATTTGGTCCTGTTCTTATTATTGAGTTGTAACAGTTCTTTGTTGTATATTTTTGGACAACAGTCCTTCATCAGATGTGTCTTTTGTAAATGTTTCTATGACTTGTCTTCTCATTCTTTTGACATTATGTTTTGTAGAGCAGAAATCTGTAACTTTAATAAAGTCCAGCTTTCAAAGATTGTACTTTTGGAATTTTATCTAAAAAGTCATCATTCCCAGGATTATACAGCTCTTCTACTAGATTATTTCCTAAAAGTTTTATGGCTTTGAAGTTTATGTTTAAGACTAAGATTGATTTTGAGTTTTCACAGAGAGCTGTGTTTAGATTCATTGTTTTGCATATGGATGGCCAGTTGTGCCAGTACTATTTGTTGAAAAGACTATCTTTACTCCACCATAGTGTCTTTGCTTCTTTGCTGAATATCAATTAACTGTAATCCTCATCTGTTTTCATGCTCTCTATTCTGTACCATTCACATATCCGTCTGTTCTTTCATTAATAGCACCTTGTCTGATTACTGTAGCTTCATGATAAGTCTGGAAGTCAGATAGTTTCGGTCCTCAGATTTTGCTCTCCTTCAGTTATAAGTTGGTTCTTCTGGATCTTTCCCTTCTCCGTATAAATGTTAGAATAAATTTGTCAGTCTCTATGAGATTACTTCTTGGGATATTGATTTGAATTGCATTGAATTTATGGATCAAGTTGGAAAAACAGACATATTGACAATACTGAAACTTTCCACTCATGAACAAGAAATACTTCTCCATTTATTTAATTTTTATTTGACATATTTCAACACAGTTTTGTAGTTTTTTTCATGTAATTTTTGTACATATTTTGTTAGATTTAAACCTAAGTGTTTTGGGTGTTGCCTTTGTACCTTTTACCTTCAAATTCCTCTTACTCATTATTGGTAGATAGGAAAGCAATTGACTTTTATACATTAATGCTATATCCTGCAACTTTGCTATGATAACTTCTTAATTCCAGGAATGTTTTGTCAATTATTTCAGAATTTCTACATTGATGGGTGTTATAGTATAGGTCAAGAATGTTTCCCAAAGGTCTCATACATAGGCAGGGTTTGGGAAGGGGAATGAATCATAGGGGCAGTATAGCTGATTCTCTGTTGGAAGGTGTGGTTTGGTTAGAGCAGATGGGTTACTGGGGGTGTAAACTGGGAAGGTAACTCTCCCTCCTTGGCCCGCCCCCCTTCCCAGCCATTGTGACATGAGTAGCTTTACCTCTTTGGAGTCAGCTGACCATGGACTGTAACACTGAGGCAAAATAGACTTCGCCTCCTTTCAGTTGTGGACGTTGGGTATTGTGTCTCGTGTCTCAGTGGCAAGGAAAGTAATTAAAGTTGACTTTGGTACCAGGAATGAGGTTAGTGCTGTGACTACTTGACCGTGTTGTTCAGAAGCCTTTGGAGCTGGGTCGCAGAGAGAGTTGGAAAAGATTTGGAGATGCCAGCAAGAGAAGCAACAGAATGCCGTAAACCAAGGTTTCTGTGAGAATCTGATTGGCGCTCAGTTGAGCAGAAAGCTGATAGAAATGCAAACTGTAACAACTAGGGTCAAGGGCTTTCAGCTGGGCACAAGGACTCCATTGGCAGTTGGGCAAAATCCCATATGTACTCTAGAAGAAAATTTATCTAGTATTTCCTCACGTCCCCAGACTTTGCAGGAACTTGGAGTTGAGCGCAGGGGACTAAATAATTTGACAGAGAAAATTTCAAGGCAGCCCCAGTGTTCAGGCTGTGGCATGGATACTGGTAGGAGTTTTTAGACAGCTCTACTTTGAGAGTCAAGAACTAACATCACCGCTGAATGAGTTTAAATGTTTTTAGTTTCCCCAGAGAGTAAACTCCTATGAAGTTGTGGCCTATAAAATTTTGGCCTAGTACAGTTTAGTTGTTGAAAAAATTAGCTTTTAAAATGAACTAATTATTTTATATCAGAAGAATAGAAAAGATGCATTTAGGGCATCAGAGGAAAAAGGAAGTCCTCACTTTTGCAGGCTAAAAGGTGCAAAGGTGAAAGACTTTGAGAAGAGAAAACTAGGGAATGCAACTCATTCAGGACCAGTTAGGAAAGAATTTTCCAGAACTGAACCAGCCAGGCATTCAGAGGCTTCTGCAGCTGTGATTCAAGAGAGTCTGGCACTGCTGGAGCAGTGCCAAGTTTGGTATCATTCATGTGATGATGACTTTGCAGGTATGTAGAATGTAAGAATCATACGGTTGGGGAGGCTTCTACCCAGAATTCCGGGGACAGCCTTGGAAGCCAGACAGTGTGCCCCTGAGAGGGTAGTGTGTAAAGTTGTGAGAGTGAAGTTAAAATTGCAGTGGAGACCTCAGGAATTTGGAGATGTCAGGAATGTGGAATAGCTGCTGAGGACAGTGTCAGGAGATTTCAGCTGGCAACAAGGACTCCATTAGGAGTTGGGATGGGGCTGCATGTCGTGATCTGGCCCTGAAGGCTGCGACCAGCAAGGCCGTAGGGGCAGGACTTCCCAAACCTTTCAGTGCTAGTGTCTCTTCACAACCCGCCCCAGGTCCTGGACAGCGAGCCTCAGGATTTAATGTTTGCATTGTTGGGTTGCAGTCTTGCTTTGGTCTGATTTCTTTCTGTTTTCCGGAGCCTACCTTTTGGAATGGGAGTATTTATCCTTTGCCTTGTTATCTTGGGAGTATTTAACTTTCCTTTTTAGTTTTCAGGGAGCTCACAGCTAAGAGTTGGTCTTGAGTCTCAGAAGAGACTTTGCACTTGGACTTTTCAGCAGTGATGGAACTGTTAACATTTTGGCAGATCTTAGAGGTGGTGTGGGGACTGATATGGTCAACTTGAGCAGGAACGCCCGGCTGAACCGAGTTGTTGTGGTTCTGGGTATAGAAGATTCACCTGAAGATTATTGCTGACACAACAGAAAGGAGACCAGGAGCAGAAGATAGACGTTGACTGTTTTCTTGTCGCGGCTGGTTTCCCTGCAGTGAACTCGGCTGTTCTCATCACAGGGGGAGCTCAGGGCCTTGGTCATCAGGGATGGCTGCTGTTCACACTGTGAGCATTGTGTCCGGTATAGACTCTTCAGCTTTGTAGTGCAGAGATGGACTTACATGGGACATTGTCATGGGCTCCCAGCTTTCCATGGGATCTTTCGGGTCATCAGTGCATAGGGAGACGTTCTGCACTCTTCTTGCATTTGGCTTGTGCGTGTGACCATTGTAATGTGTGAATTTCTGGTATTAAATCTGCTCTCTTACAAACCATTGACTCTAGAAAAGTAACTAATACAGATGGCTTCAGTACATTTTGCATAAAAAGGTGGACAAGACTCGTTTGGGGGCCAAGGGTGGAACGTTATGTTTTAGATCTAGAATGTCCACCAAAAACTTCATCTATTTGGAAGTGCAGTTTTAGAGGTGATTGCACTGTGGATATACCACACTTATCACTAATGAATTCAGAGCTGAATGTGTTGTTCGGTGCGGGGGCCTCGTAAACAAGGTGAGTCCCTGAGCGCATGATCTGGAAGGGTATAGTTCTACTCCCAACTCCTCCCTTTCTCTCTACTGCCTGGATGACATACCTTGAGCGCTTTTTCCTCTGCCATACGCCTCTGCCACCCTGTTTCTGCACTGGAGCCAGCTGACCGTTGACTGAATCCGTGACTCCAAGTAAACTTCCTGTTCCTTAAGATCTCTCAGTGGCAGGAAAGTGACTAAGACAGTGCATATTAGATGCTCTGTAATAGAGAATTTCATTTGGCAGATTTCTGCATGCATAGAACATACTTTGCTAATTTCCACCCTCATTATCCTCCTTGCCCTTTTCTCTCCCTTTCTCTTGCTCCTTGCTTTTTCTGTAATGTCTCCTTTCTGTTTCTTGTTGTCTCTCTATTTTTAGATCCCATATATAGAAGAAACATGCATTACATGTCTTTCTGAGTATGACCTAGTTTTCCCTTAATATGATCTCTAGTTCCATCCATTTTCCTAAAAAAAAGTGACTTTTTCTTCTTTATGGCTCAATAATATTCCTTTGTGTATATGAACCACATTTTAAAAAATCTGTTTGTCTGTTGAAAGGCACTGTTTTAGTTACTTTTCTCTCGTTGTTGGGACAGAATACTCGACACCCAAAGTTAGGGGAAGAAAGGTTTATTAGCTCACAGTCTGCAGAGGTTTCAGTCTATAGTCCGCTGGGTCCGAGGCAGGGCAACATGGCAGAGGCAGGGCGGGGCCGCAAAGTAAAGTGAGGAAAATGCAAGGAATGTATGCAAATAAGCAATGCAAACAAGCAGCTAGTTAGCTTCTTCCTGTATCTTTTATCTAGGCTACCTGCCCCCAGGGCGGCCTGCACTCCCACCCCCAATTTCAGTCTCACATCCTT
>PVJO010010899.1:0-62210 GCA_004026905.1 Hystrix cristata | reverse complement strand
TTTTTTTTTTTTTTTTTTTTTTTTTTTTTTTTTTTTTTTTGGTACTGGGGATCGAACTCGGGTCCTTGTGCTTGCAAGGCAAGCACTTTAACCGCTGAGCTAAATCCCCAGCCCTACCTTCATTTTTTAAAAATTTAAAGTAGGAATTTGTTTCTTTTCCTTTTGTTGCATTGGCTAGCACTAAGATGTAACATAACTTCCCAGCACTCAACAGTTTAAGCTCTGACAGGTAGACGAGATGACCCATTCCTTAGCAATATCTCTTCCTGAAGCCTGTACTGACTCTACCAACTTCAACTACCTTATCCATTCACAGAGATCTGAATGTGCTTATTATATTAAAACAAGAAGTGCCAAGAAACTCACAATTTATTCCTCTACAAGCTAATACATACATCTTGTTATCTGATTACTATAAGAAAAATAGATTTGCGCAATATTCAAGTCTTTGCTATTTTATTTTCAAGACAGCAAGAGGCTGAATGATGTACTCACTTTTCACATCTCTCAAACTAATTTACTTTTCTCTTATTTTTCAGCTATTTCATGGTAAATTAGGTTGTCCCACTATTATTTTGCATGGTACATAAAATAGACCAGCATTGCTGACCACAGTGAATTAAATTAGGTGTCAATAGGGTAAAATGTAACAAAAGTTTTAAATTAAAATTAATGTTTGAGAATGTAAGAGCATAAAACTAAAAGTCTTTCTAAGTAATGCATTAGACAAAGAAGAAATCAGATGTCATAATGAAATGTAATATCCTTCTAAAAATATGAGTAGATTATTAAAAAATGTAATATCCTTCTAAAAATATGAGTAGATAATTTACAGAAGACAATAGAAAGCTAATTGTCCTGTAAATAAAGTTATCTTTACAAATAATCTAAATATCAAATGCAAGGCCAACTATAAGTTAAAAAGGTCAAGGTTTACTTAAAAGCAATAAACTTTTAAAGCTAGAGATTTGTTACTTTGTGATTAATAGTCAAATTGGTTAGGACACTCTCCCACATTGAATGCAATGATTTGCCAGTAAAACTGATTTTAAAACAGAATGAATCATAAAGGACAAAAAGCAACCTGAATGGCATCCTTAACATGTTAGCTGTGCCTCCACGTGACCTTTGTGTATCTTCCTCCTTGGCAGCGTGAGAACAGTGCAAAGAATACTGCGTAGTCTCATCTCGTGGTCTTATACTTACATACCTTATGTATATGCATATATTTATCTGTCTGTCTGTCTATCAGCAAGCAACTTACAGATGTAATGCAATTCAACACGTATTTCCATTTGTTTTACTGTAGAAGACTCATTTTAGCATTTTAATGTCTTGTAATTGTATATAAAATAATATAATAACATCACAAAATACTGAACCAGAGTCAGTAGTACGATTATAGCACTGAAATATACTGCTAACAGAAGTGTAGACATCATTACATTTAGAAACCTAAAAGTGCCATGTTTTCCACCCACCTATTCTTCTAGGTATTAATTTTGAGGCGCATAAATCTGACAAAATTTATATACAAGAATATTCATGCAGGCAGTATGTTAAGAATAAGTGAGCACCTACAGGTCCCTCAAAATATTTTGAATTCTCAAATAATGCAGTTATTGAAAGTAACATTTTGAAGAATACTGACTGACTTTAAATCATATTTACTGTTTCACAGGTTAAACATTCTGAAAAACAAAGATGACACCTCGTCTGGCTTTTGATTACTGATTAGTCAACGTACCTCTTTCATCTCTTCCTTGCATTTAGAATTATCATCAAATATGAGAACAAAAATTTAGCTTTCTGGTAACCACAGGCCTTTGGAACATACCATAGATATGGCAATAAACATGATTTCTTCCTCTTGAAACAATACTTATGGCCCTGACATTGTTATCGAATGATCTAACAAAATTATTCCTTGTCTCAGTTCATATAGATGGCAGGGACTACAGGGTCTGAGATGTGGTGTAAAGAAATTTGTGACACTGTGGCAAGTCTTCCGCATGGCTGTGTGCTTCCTGGGGAGTGTTTGGCAAATTTT
Organism: Hystrix cristata; assembly: GCA_004026905.1. Lineage (NCBI taxonomy): Eukaryota > Metazoa > Chordata > Mammalia > Rodentia > Hystricidae > Hystrix > Hystrix cristata. The sequence goes on along the minus strand of PVJO010010899.1, from coordinate 60,160 downwards.
TAACAGTCTCGTAGTGAAATGAATGTTTATGTCCACCACCTGCCACCCTACCACATTTGTATGATGAAATTTGAATCTCAAGATAACAGTGTTTGGGTGCCAGCAGATTTGTGCCTTTGTAAGAGGGTTTCTGAGAGCTAGTTGGTCCCCTCTGCCATGTGAGCATTCAGAGAGTTGACATTAGAAAGTGGACATTCTCAAAGCAACGAATCCATCAGTACTTCCCATTCTACTGTTTACAAACTACCCAGTTTGTATTATTTTGTTACAGCAACCAGAATGAACAGAAATAGACCTACAGGAAGAAATGCATCTCCTGCACACATACATGGATATATTTATAAATAATTGAAATAACTTTCTCATTTAAACTTCTTCTATCATGTAATGTGTGTGCTGTCATTTTCGATTGTATTTTTTTCAGTACATTTCACAATACTACTCATCGTCCACTTCAGTGGCTACACGAAGTCCTAATGGTCATGCACTACCTTTTTTTTTTTTGGTACTGGGGATGGAACTCAGGGCCTTGTGCTTGGTAGGCAAGCACTCTAACCACTGAGCTACATCCCCAGTCCCATGCACTATCTTTGAATCAGCAGAGAGCAGGTCGAGTCACTTGGCTGTGGTTACTCTGACCTGCCGAGGCACCGCTCTGCATGGCAGATGTCAGGTGGTGCTTACCAAGGGCTCTCAGCTGCCCTGCAGCAGGACTTCGCAGCCTCGCACAGTGTGGCGGTTAGCATGAGGCACCTACATAAGTATTAGAAAAATGTGCCTCTACATGTAGGTGTGGCTTGGCAGGCTTGGGACTAGTCAAGTACATGGAACCCTTGTGGCCTTGCTCTGGGCAGAAGCAATCCTGCTTCATGGTACATGGCGTGGAGAGTAAAGAATGGAACGATTTCAGAATGTAATCCCCTAACCATTCAATGCACCCTTGCTGTGTCTCTTTTGGTGTATTCTCTTTCTTAAGTATCACATGAATTCTCCTGTGCTCAATCATTACTGCCAGGACAGATCTACATTTTTTCCTCTGTAATCTTGATTTCCCTCCATAATTTAGTTCGACTACATAGTGGAATTACTACATAGTTCCATGTCTGTTCTACTACCTTCATTGGCTCTCATGTTCTTTCTGCACACACAATGATTTCTCCAGCCCTCCCATTGACCTGTGTCAAAGATATCATTCTCCTCTCTCTGTCATCTCCATCCAAGCAGAAACTTAGCTCAGCAATGTCAGGAGAACATCTCTTTTTAAAGAAACTTCCCATAAAGAATCAAACATTTTTCAAAAATGACAGCAAAATGTCAGGTTTTTTCCCCCGTGTATGCATAGGAAGATATAATTTTTATTTGTTCAAAAAAAAACCCCACAGGAATTTGACCTCAATGATTTTTCCATTACATTCTTCGTATAATACTCTTTCAAATTCGACAAACACCTTACTACATACAAAGTGAAGAGTAATCATGATGAGGATGTATTTAAATGTTACAGCTATGTGAAATGAATCAGGCAATAACAAATTACTATAAAATATAATGCCAGTCTACGTGGAGAAAAATTTTCACAGAGGTTTACCTTTTCTAAAGAAAAACGCTATGCCAATCTATGTCATATAAAAAATCTTTTATTTCATTATTATACTAGTAAGTTGGTAAACTCCTCTGTGTCAAGCTATAAGATTCTTATGGAGACAGGCCCTAAAGTATTGGTATTTGTACTATTTAATGAGTGTATCCCTGGCACACAGTTAGATGCACACAGATTCCTTTTCAGAGGGAAACCACATGTTGAGCTTTCTTACTGGCAGCCAGATCTGAGTATGTCAAACGTCTATTATTGACAAACGGTTTAAAATTTCATATGGGATTTGTTAGAGACACAGATCATCCTAACATTCAAATCACAGTGCAGAAACTACGCAACCCAAACGCCAAAATTCATGTTCCTTTCACCTCAGCTCCCCTTGTTGCTTTTCCTATCGATCTCAAAGTCCTTGGAATCCAGGAAGTTGCCGAGGAGACCCTGCACAGATAGGAGGGTTCTCACTTCCAGGTGCAGTCAAGAGTGCCTTCCTCGGGCTGGGGATTTAGCTCAGTGGTTGAGTGCTTGCCTCGCAAGCACAAGGCCCTGAGTTCAATCCCTGCACAGCCCCCACAAAGATTGTCTTCTTCTGCCTTTCGAAGTCTAAGGAAACATCTCAGTGTATTTGTATATTTTAGGTCTACTTTGAGACTGCAGAAAATGAAACTTGGGTCTTGAATTCCTTATTGTCATATTAGCAGGATTAAATTTCACATTTGTTTTTAAGACAAATCTGTTTTATCCTAAAGTGTGTCACACAACACTTATCATTCATGTATGGCTGTTCTAAAATCACCAGACATTTGACAACTTTATGTAATTTATTCAATAAATAAGATGAAAATAAATTTACACATAAAACCAAGACCCCAAGAAATAATTAAAGTACTTAAAGAAACACTGTTTCATGGATCATATAATCACATATGTGTATTTCTTTGACTATTAGAAAGTTCATACATTTAAAAGTTGTGACTATCAAAAAATATATGAGGATTGAGGATTTAGCTCACGCAGTAGAGCACTTGTCTAGCAAGTGCAAGGCCCTGAGTTTGATCCCCAACATCCCCCCGCCAAATATATATGATTAATTTGTAGCTGTTTAAATCGAAAATGGTATCGTGTCTAATCAAATATCAGCCCTAAGACAATCGCCTGAAGGATCAGACAGAAAGTGCTTTCCTTCAACAGTTTTGTACTTGTGCCACTGGGTAGGGACACTGAAGTGTGTGAGGATGATTTAACTGATAGCATAGACCCTGGAAAGAGACATGATGTCTTATTTTCCGGACCAGTGATCTAATCCAACACGGGACAATAAAATGGATTTTATAACTTGCGATATGAATTAAATGCAAAGACTGATTCAAAAACTTTGTCCAACTTGAAAATGAGTGCTCAAGATCAGAGTGCTCCCAATATTACTGGAAAATGTGCATTTCTTTATCACTCTAGTGCTTTTCTAGCTCAGAGTAGGCACTTACTGCATTTTTTAATGTTTAATAACAATCTTTTATGACACGCCACTGCAGTCTTAGCAGTATCTCATTTTTATCTCAGTCACCATTTTTGATCAAATCACAAAGCATAAAAAGCTGCACAATAACCTTAGAATGGAGGCATTTACATCCCGTGTATGATGAAAATAAGTGAAAGCAGCAAGGACACCCTAAGCAGTCTGGATTGGGTTGCGTTACTACCATCCATTTAAAATGCTTTTATGTCTATTTTTCCTCCTAGCACTCATGTTAACAGTGTCATTTCAGAAACCTAACAGAATCCTTCCATTGAGGTCTCTCCTCCTTCCGTGTTTCGCCAGTCATCACAGTGCTGCTGTGCTCTGTGACGGGTGATGCAAACCTGTACGCCAAGCGGGGCCTCTCCACATCCTCTTCCCCCTTATCTTCACACCAGGGAAGGGTGACGGCCAATTTATTAGTCATGATATTGTTAAGCTCATCAAATAAATGGTGTTTTTCTTGCTTCTGTAATGTTTTCTGCTACAGAATCAAGGTGTTTTCTTTCAAATGCCCATTTAAAGGCGGCTGTAATAGCAGTTCGTTATGCCTGGTGAGGGGCCTGGATGGACTTACTGAAAACGGATGCACCTTAGTTGGCCTGAATGACTCACGCTAGATATTTTGGAAGAGAAAAAAACACACCATCAGAATGCCACTGTGCTTATTGCTGTGATAAAAAGGAAGAAGACTTTAAACTGGGAAGATAAAGCCCAGTCCTGGATTTATTTACAATCAGTTATTTTTTTATTTTCAGCAAGTCACTTAGTTCTTTTTTGTGCCTGTTCTCTCACTTACAGAATTATGACGTTAAAACTGCATCTTTGAATTTCTGCAGATTATTTTCTGCAGTAAATATTACGGTGGCTATAAATGGAAATGAATAAATATAACTGTGAGAGCAAAATAGTTTAGCATTTTAATCCTTAAAATTAGAAATTCGCTTAATTCATGACATAGAAATCAATTTCTTGTTTATGATTATCTAGTTTAGAGTTCTATAACATGGAAATATATATTTTGGGAGAGGAATGTAAATTATAAAAGCTGTTTTTTTAAATTTGAAGAACAATCACACTTAAATATAACTCAATATAAACAATCTATATAATAGTGTGTTATAAGAATAAAACAGGTGAAAACTAGCTAATCATTCAATCTTAACTATACTAGAAAAAGAAATATTTGGAGCAATAACTTTTTGTGCTTACTTGTTTGTAGCATGCAAACCTTACAGGCTAACAGAACAATAAACAACACAGAGCAGCATGCTTGCATTTTTTTTTTTTTTTTTTTTAGACAGGGTCTTGCTATGTATTCCAGCCTGGCCTCGAACACACTACATAGCCAAGGCTGGCCTGGAACTCACAATGATATTCCTGCCTCAGCCTCCCAACTGCTGAGATTATAGGCATGTGACAACATGGCTGGCTGACCTGACATGCTAACATTTTAGTTGTAGTATTCCTGGGAGTTAGCCAAACAATCAAGGGGTAATTTAAGAAAAAAAAATTTTTTTCTTATCTCACAGTTCATCAGTTCTGTAGCAAGCAATAAAATAATTTACTGAGAAGAAATTAGCTACAGTCTTCTTTTAAATAACCTGTTTCAAAGACAATAGCCAGAAAGAACAACAGATTATCGATATGAAACCCTACCATATCATTTCCTGCAATCTTTTCTAAGAAAATAAAAGCTAATATTGATTGACCAGTCACGTGTCAACCAAAATCAAACATTACTTAAATATGTAAAAAAACTTTTGAAATGATATTGTCCCCATTTTATGGAGGAAAACACTGAAAGGGTAGAGCTGTAAAGCGACTCACTGACTGGCATAGAATAGACAGTCCCAGAGCTGGCTTTTAAATCTGACTGTTGAGCTAACACTTGAAGAGATTAAGCAGGATTCCTATTATTTGAAATGAACATGGTAAACAGAAATACTCCTCAACAGAAACGTAAGGCTTGCTTTGTTTTAACAGTGATGGTACCGCAAAACCGAGCAAAAGCATACAAAACAAGAAACAAAGCTGCTGTTTGGTATTCTGGTGGAAAACAACCATCTCCTAAGTAGTTCTTCACAGACTACAAGTGCTGTACAAACTGTATGCATAAAGCACGCCAACCTCACAACAATGTGGGGAAATTAATAATTATTTTAAATTTACTATTTAGGTTTTGGATTCCTACTTCTGTTTATGTACAACATATATTTGTCATCATACCTTGTCACCACACTGAAAATTCTGACTGGAATTTATGTCAGTATGAATGCTTAGGACTAACATTTATGGAGGATTCTTCATTAAGGCAATAGATAGAAACTTGCATGGCATTGTGCAATTCGAAAATTAAAATTAATAGGACTCATAAATCTTATTGATTCACAAGGCTTTCTACAATTTATTTAGAACAAATGGAAATGATGAATATATTAAAAGAATAAAGTCAAACTATGAGGATCATTCATTTAAAAAGACGCGATGGTTTTCTTTCTTTGAAAACACTTTATATATATTCACTATGAGCACAGTGATACGTTTTTATCGAGCTAGAAGAGGACCATGCTGGGAAACAAAACTCATTGTTTGAAAGATGTGGAAAAAAGTGTAGGGTCTTTGGTTTCAAAAAATGTTTTCTGCTTATTGCTGAAGTGTTCTTAAATTCTATGCAATTCCATTTTCTGATTTTGCAATGGCCCTATTTTCTGATTAATTTCTTGAATTTCAAGACCTTTCACACAATTTCATCTTCTATACATATCTGCGCATGTTTCCCAGCAAATGCTTTCTTGTGCTGCAGCAGAACTCCATCTGGCCTTGCTGCCATCCCAGTCTGCACCCGGAGTGTGTGAAGTCTGAGGAATGAGATTGCCGTGGACACTGTGCCCACCGGGTGTAGGCTTCTCAGCCGTGAGCATCAGGCTGAGTTCAGCTGCAAGGCACATATTTCTGGAGTTTGAAAAGCCAGACAGGTGGTACCCTTCGGTTTTAGCATTTATATTTTCTCTCAAATATCATTTCTTCTGCTTTATTCCTTTGTTTTCCTTCTTGATTTAGTCTTTTTTTCCTTAGGAGCTGGTTTCAAAACATTTTACAAAGTAAATTCTTAATTTTGGTTTGTATTTTAAAGTCAATTCAGAAACTTTTTATTGTCAGATTTGTATATTTTTAAAATGAGTTTATTTTAGCTCCATATAATAGGACAAATATCTTCTAGCTCCTTTCATATATCTGTGTATGTACACACACATGTATGTATGTATGTATCTATATAAATATACAATGCCCGTAGAAACATGTGTATAAATAGTATGTATGCATATATACAGATATATATAGTGCTGAAGAGTTCTTAGGTAATGTTCTGCTTATAATTAAAAATATTTTAAAACATTTCACCTGTTTAAAAAGTTTAAAAGATATCAAGACTAAACTTAGAATATCAAATTAAGAATACTTTTCGAAACAGTATAATATACTAAAATGTAATTTAATAATGTAACACATAAGTCTCTTCTAAGTGATGTAAGGTTTCTTTTTAAATTTTTTTAACCGAAAACATGTATTGCTACATTGTATACATAATGATCACATTCATCATGGTTATTTTGTAACTGTACATGATATATCTTGGTTTTCCCCCTTTTCCCCACCCCTCCGTTCTGTTCCCCCTTCCCTATTTACAGCAGGTTTATTTATAGTAAGGTGTGTTTTATACAAAAGTTGCTAAATGTTAACAGAAAGAAGTATGTGTATACGTGCATACAAGTGTATACTTGTATATGTGCGTGAAGCCATATGTTTAGAACATATTTTTCCAACCAATTTTGCTACTTAAAATCTTTATGATGAATTGACCTGTGTTTTGTCTTTCTCCACTTGTAACAAGTGCTCAACTATATATTGGTGCTAAAGTGGTTTTGTTTTATGTTGCTCTTCTCATATATACCTATATTCTATAATCTCTCTTTCTAGAAGACATCTATTTTAAAAAATAAATTTAACACTGGAGAAACTGACTACAATTTTTCAGCAGTCATGAGGTTAGAACTGGATTTCGTTATTTAATTATTAAGAATATATTTAGAGTAATCTTTAGGGGAAAACCTCCCTTTTCTTTCCTTGATGCAACAGACTTATATTGAACACATACACATGCAAACAACGCCCCTTCTAGCACACCACACCAGCCTGGAGAGTCATGGGCACTGTGGTGCTATCCCCATGTCAGACTCTTTCTCTCTCTCACACACATATTCATATATGAATTTCCAGTTTACTGTAGAATCTATTTAATTTCTGTTCCTGGAGTAATAAATAACTACAAAATTAGGGTCAAGGTCACAACTTTCTGTGCCTCTCAGCCTGTGGACATATATAAATTTTAGGGCAAGAAAAGTATTTGAACAGTGGTGACCACCATAAAAAGTCCACCACGGCTCATAACTTCCTTCCATCTTTAAAACTAGACATGGCTGGTTGAGTCTTTCTTATACTATATCACTCTGATGTTCTCCCACATTTTAGGACGCTTGAGATTACAATGGACCAACTGAGACAATCTAGAGAAATTGCCCTACTTTGGGGTCATATTATTCACAATTTAAATTTTTCCTATAATGTTAATTTCCTCTTGCCATGTAGCATATTTATCATTTTGGAAGACTAACACATGAACATATTTTGGGAGCTATTTTTTTGTCCATTACCGTTAGGTATTTCATGTGGTGAAGGAAAAGTAACAAAACTGTCAACAAACTCTAACAGGCAGGTGAAAACATGTGTCTTTCGAATTCTATTAGAATCTCAAGAAGAAAAATATGGATTAATAATATGGCAGTTTACGTGACGGTCAGGTAATTTTCACGTTTGACAATTTGTGTCTAGATATAACTCTATACATTCAGGCAAAGTAGGTTCTGAGTCGTAACTCTGATTTAAAAACATTTATTGGGGGCTTTTAGAATAAGCATCTCATGATAAATTAGTGACATGACAATTATATCACAGGAAAATGTTGGTAAAAGTCTATAGTTAAAATTATTAAGCAATGAGAAAGTAAAGCCAATTTCCAAAGCAGAGCAATTAAGCTTACAGGAATCGCATTTTTATTTTAAAAATCAGAAATCTGATGTGATTATGTCACCCAGACGAGTGGTGAGACATGGCTAGATATTAAGACATTTTTGTCTTTTATATGATCATCTATCTTTCTCAATGCTACTATCTTATAAGGACCTTATTAAATTCCTATATGAACTCATCATTTGGTCATTTGCAATTAGACAGAACTATGTTTACCTTTGACTTAGCCACTGCTAAATTACTTAGAGTTGGAATAGAGATAAAAAATAAGTTCAGAGGTTATCTCCATATTTAAATGAAATAATATGTATACATACTTAACTTGTCTAAGTAAGATGCACTTACCAAAACATTCTGGTAGTTAAACGCTGTAGAATTACCACTTCATGCATGATGAAGTAATTATTATGCATATTTTGCAACTACTGAAACTCAGGGCATTCTGATGTTTGTATAAGAAAGGAACAGACTTACAGTAATAAAAATATAAAGTTTTTGAAATATTTTTCTTTGTTGATAGAGACATTTGTGATTTTTTAGGATTCTTTTTCTCTGTATTTTCTTCTTTCTTCTTCTTCTCTTTCTCCTCTTCCTTCCTCTTCTTCCTCCTCCTCTTCCTCTACTTCCTCTTCCTCCTCTTCTTCTCCTTCTCCTTCTTCTTCTCCTTCTTCCTGTGCTGTGAACTCTTGCCACCATGGTCTTGGGGAACTATCTGTTTAATCTGCTCACTTTGAGGAATCCATCAGTTACCGTCTGGATTATAGCCAAGAAACTCTCTTAAAGCAGTAAGGTAGTGAAATCAGAGGTTATTGTCTCTTTACGGCCTTCTATCCAATGTCTTGAAATCACTGTTCAAATACTTTTCTTGTTTATTATTGTTTCTATAGTTTTTTTTTCTGATAGGTGTATTAAGTGAATCTGACATCCATTCATGATAAAACTACTCTTAACACTTTGAATAAAAGAAAACTTCCTCGAATTCATAAAAGACATCTATGGAGAAATCATAGAAAACCCTATTTAATGGTGAAAGAGCAAATGCTTTTCTTCAGGAGAGTAATAAAAAGTGGATGCCTGCTCTCATTTTTTCTATTCGACACTCAACTGGAATTTTTAGCCAATGCAATACGGCAAGACAAAGAGACAAGTCACCCAGTGGAACAACTGAATCACCTGCACATTGTGAATGTGAAAACCAAGCTGGTTAACTTGGTAGAATACTTCGTTAGCTTTATAAAGTATTTAAATATAACTTATCCAATGACCTAGGAATTCTACTTCTAGCTATCCAAGGTGGAAAGGAAAAAGTGAAACCGTAATTACAGGTAACCAAATCATCTGTTGGGAAAGGATAGTCTTTTTTAGCAAATGGTGACGAAGGATTTGGATAGTCATATGTAAAATATGTGAATTTTCATCATCTACACTTTGCATCGTGTGAAAGGACCACAATGTAAAACCAAATACAGGACAAATCCTTGAGACTTGGGTTATAAAACAATTTTTTAGACACAGCATAAAAGCACAATATGAAATAAAGTTGATAAATTAAACTTCATCAAAGTTTAAGATTTCTGTTCTTTGAAAGACACTCTTAAGAAAATGTAAAGTCATGGATGGGGAGAAAATATTTGCAAACTAAACATCTTGTGAAAGATTCATATCCATAGTATATTAAAAAAACCTCTCAAAATCCAATAATGAGAAAATAATCCAATAACATTAGGCAAAATATTTGAACAGACATTTTATTTAAAAAGTAAGAACAACAAATAAGCTAAGGAAAAGATGTTCCACATCATTAATAACTTGGGAAGTTCCCAAGAGCTATCATTGTACGTCTATTAAACAATGAAACTTAAAATGATGGACCGTGCCAAATACTTGTGGTGATTTGGAACAATGGAATCTCTAGTGCATTTTTTTGGAGGAGGTAAATGGTTTAACTATTTTGCAGAACATTTTGTCAATTTCTTATATTACTAAATGTACACTTACGCAATAAACTAGAAATTCTATTTCTAGTTACTCACTCAAGAGAAAGGTAAATATTTGTCCACACTAAAAGCTTTTTATGAATGTTCTTGGGAGTTTTATTTATAATAATACAAACTATAAACAACTCAAGTGTACATCAACAGGTGAATGATTAAAAAAATTATGAAATATGATCGACAAAAATAAACTGCTGATACATCCCATAATATGAATAAATCACAAAATGATTATGCCGAGAAAATGTGCCCATTTTTTAAAAATACATTTTTTATGATTTCACATGTTTAAGATGGATAAAGACAAGTGAGAGCAAGTTAATTGGTGGAAACTCTGATTTGGTTTGGGGGTTGAAACAAGATTGACTATAATGAATTATAGATGAGCTTTTTAGGGTGATGGAAATGTTCTATGTAATAATTGTAGTATTGGTTAAATGGGCTTATAAATTCGTAAGTCACTGTAGTAAAAATTTATGATGGATGACTATTATACGCAAATTATACCTTAATAAGGTTACATTTTTAAAATTCAAAATGTAAGTTTTTTTCTAACACACTCTTGAGAAGAAAACAAGGTGGCATGATTTATCAGTAAAAATTTAATATAAAGTTACACTAATTAAGACCATGTGGTGTTGACACAAGATTAGACAAGGGGGAGGACCGGTGAAATAGAATATGCAGAACCCAGAGGTAGACTCATGTACAGTAGTAATATGTCCATGTATTATTGAGCAGTTTGGAGGATAAGTGTTATTTTTCACTTCACATTACCAGAATCTCCCTATAAATCACTTAGGATAGCAAGTAAAGTTTGTAAGTTAGGTTCGACATAAACTTTCTTAGAATTACAGTACAGTAATTGGGAAGGACTAACACAATCAAAATACCAGAGAGCCACCACATAAAATATTTGTGGTATAGAACATTAGCAAAGAAATACCGTATAGCCCAGTAGATGAGGAGAGAAATTAATTAAGTAAACAAGAAATTAACAAACAAGTATTTTCTAAATTAATTTTTAAATTACTAGTAACCCCTGGAACAATTTTTGCAGCCAAATTTCCAAAACAATTTCCACTGTCCTGAATCTCTTCGTTTAACCTGAACATGTGGAAAAGTTTGGAGATCAATTTTTTTGGTGTCTAACGTAACAGGACTTACATGCGGCTCTTGAACCCTAACTCATGTACCAAATTGGGCCAGCGTTCCAGTTCCCCACCAGCTTAAAACGAACCCACGTGTTCTATATTTCTAACTGAGTAATCGTGTGCCCTCTTGTCAGCTTGTGTATTTCTGAGCTTGTGTCACTTGGAGGATTTTTTTGCTGTCTTTGAGTAATCAACATAGATCACCTGTTGTCATAACTGAGCTTTTAACTCACATGACTATTTTTGTTTTTAAAATATATGCTTACTGCACAGCTCACAGTGTAAAAGTGAAAGGCCTTGTTTTTGCCCACAAGAACACTGAAGATGAAGAGCCTCCATTTCCAGGCAGAACACCTCAATACTCCGAGTCGATTCCTTTCCTTAGGCATTTGTCACCAGATACTTCTGTTTTTAGTGATCATTTTTCTTCATAAGTAAACTCTTCAACATATATGACGTATGCTTCCCTTTGAGAAGGATTCCCCAAGAAACATGACTATATGTTACAAATACGCACAAAAGAAGGCAAACATGGATCGTGTACTTTCTGGTGCTGAAATCTGTGCGTGCTTTTCATGTGCTGTTTCAATTGATCCTCACAAAAACTCCTTTGGGTTACATTTTCTTCCATTTCACCAGTTAGAAAATTGGAGTCAAAGAGGTTAACTTGCAAAGTTTACAAAGGTGGGAGAGGACTGAAACACAAGCCAATCTAATGCCAAAGTTCTTATTGCTTTTTTCTTCTTTATCTTAACATCTATAAGTCGATTGATAATCTAATGTCTGTGTTCCACATGAAATATTTTCAGACTGTGAATATTTATTATTAAATACCAGTAGCAGGAATTTTTTGACTGAGTTATAAGTTAATTTTAATGAAACACATTTCCATATGTGTTTAAATAAGACCAAGAAAATACCACAACCCTCTTTTTTACCTTGCATAATCTTCTCCTTAATGTAACTGGCCTTCCTAAGAAAGTAAATCTGAGATTTCATAATAATTCCTAAGTAATGAACCTAACTCTCAAAAATAAGCTCATTCACAGCCACGAGAGCTATATTTTTAAGATATGTCTTTTTACTACTTAAAAAACCTTTTTAAAAAAATTAACTTCAAATCCCATAGCTTTATATTTCAGTCCATTTCCCTTAGATTTATACTGAAGTCCCTCTGTGATCTGTTCCTTAGGTGTGTCCCTCATCTCTGCTCATCCTGCTAGCTAATATTTCAGACCCATGAAATACTGAAAGATTTTCAAACATCAACGTCAGAACCACTAAAAATATTGCTTCTAACGCATTTTTCTCTCAACTCTTTAATAAAGAATACCAAGGTTTTAGGATCTAGATCAGGTTTCATAGATTTCATTTTCTAAGAGCCTTCCTAACTTTTGATTGAGAGGTGAATACACACACACACACACACACACACACACACACACACACACACAGACTGATTGGCATTCCCTTCTCCTATGTATTAAGTCTTCTCATTGTGCTAATTCATGCTGAGCTCCAAATCGTTTTATTTACTGTTCGACATTTTCACTGGACTTCTGTTCTGTAGAGTGGGGACTGTGTTTCTTCCTCCTTTCTAGTACATTGTCAGTTAAAAATAGACACATAATAAATAGTAAGAGCAAAACTAAAAAATGCTGCTGTTTACAGTATAACATTCTCTCCAGTAGAGACCTATAAATGCAGTCCATCTGAGTATTTTGTTGTAATACAATGCTGACTTCTACAATTAAAAGTTTTACTTAATTTTCTTAAAACAAAATTTTTATACTCACTGAGGAGTTGAAGCTTTGTTTATAAAGTCAGAAAACTTAGAAGAAATCTTTAGCAACTAGTTCACTGCTGAGAATACTAACTGCAGTCTAATGGAATTTATGAGCAGTTCTAAAGAAATATTTCATTTCTTCACAGAATTACAAGGCTGGAAATGCACCCAGAAAGGTCATGTAGTTCATCTCTCATGTTTAAATCATCCCACAGAGAGGAGAAAGTATACTATTTGTAAAAACCTACAGAAAGTATATATGACAACTTTTCTTTGTAACTCATTCTGCTACTTGACACCTTTAACCCTAAAAATCTTTCCCTACATGTAGCTTTAGTTTCTTGTGTTGGAGTTTCGACCTGTTTCCCATTGTGTGCTCCTTGCTGAAGCCTCAAGACTACCAGGTTTATCTCCTCTGTGTGAGTGGCCACCACGTATAGTTACTGGATTCCTGAGTACTTCTTTTGTCTCAGGTTATACAGCCACTTTGCAAATTGTACTACAGATATGACAGCTCTTGGAATTCTTGCCCCGGACATCAGACTCAGTGTACAAATCTTCTGATTGCTGCTGCTACACTTCCACAGGCCCTTCCTTAAACCATATTACGATGCAAACTTCAAAGGGGACGGCATAAAAAGATCAACAGATCAATAAGAGAGATCAAATGTTTTTAAATTTTTAAATTAATATTTTCAAGTAAAATAAATTCATATGAAGTGTTCACTTGTTCAGAGACAACAATATGAAGAAATAGAGGTTGCTATGAAACCGTAATTTTACCGCACCCTTCCGTCCATAATATTTCATTCTTTGGTGCTAATGTATTCCACAACTGATTCAACTACAAAAATTATGCCACAACTTCCTTTTAATTGATAAAAGTCTTCTTTTCAATAAAAGCATCTAGTTCATACAAATGACAGGTGGGGATGACATAACTGTTACATCATCAGTTCACTAAATTAGCTTTAATTATTATTTTTTCTTGTGAGAAATTCTACTTAGCTCTTTTCAACACTATTGAGACTTTCTTTATAGAACACTGCGGCTTTTACATATTTTAAATTCCATCTCTTTAATATTTTAAATATAGTAATTTATAGTCTACATCCAATGAATCCATTTGTAAAGGATGGTGATTCTGTTAGTTGTTGAAAATAAAATTGAAATGAGTAGGTGCTCGGTAAAAATTTGTATTATTTTAGTATTTTTATACTCTTTAAACATATGAACTGGGGGCTGGGGATTTAGCTCAGCGGTTAGAGTGCTTGCCTTGTAAGCACAAGGCCCTGAGTTCGATCCCCAGCACCCCCCCCCAAAAAAAATGAACCATATTGTAGAATTTTAATTCTCAAAAAAAGCCCTGAAATGCAATCTTACAGAAACTAAGTCTCTGATGGCTTAGTTTTCCTTAGTTTTTACAAAATGGGCTGCTAAGAAAAATTAAAATACAGTATTTTTATCTTGTAGTATAAACTAAATTTGAGCAACTATTAAGGTAAAACAAAGATTAACTGTAAATTGAAGAATTTAATCTCTATAAAAACAGATGAGAAAGAAGGCTGAAAATAATGGTAATAGTGAGGTTGAAAATTGAATACAGTGTATATGGGTCATACAGTGACAACAGTAAAATGTTATATAGCAATGACTTTAAGTAACATAAAAAGAATGTCTTCATAATTTCCAGTTAGAGTCCGAACTCTTAGGATACTTTAATATGATAATAAGATTTGTTTCCTTGTGCTTTACCTAAATTCCCATTCATAATTTCAATTAAATAATATTTTTGGAATTTTTGCTGATTCATTATAGATATTGAACTTATGTTTCATTTCATTTACCAAAATAGCTAATTTGAAAATCTCACTTCTATTTCTCGAGTCCAGTGTAAATGTGTGCATCGCTTTTGATGGGGTCTGACAGTTGCTTTGACATTCTCTTTTACAGGTGGGCCAACAACTCACATCAAATGGGCTTACATCGAAGCCACAGGTGGGAATAGTTGGGACATCAACACAAACAAACTGATTAAAGATCACGTAAGGTGCTTTTGATATTAAGTGAAAGAAACTTTCAAAGTGGCCCAAGCCAGAAGGAAATTAACTATTGTCCAAGATAGAAAAAATAAGGCAGTAGTTGATTAGTAGCACAACCGTATCATCAAGGTTATTTCCTTGTGTATGAATAAGTCGCTTTGAAGATACTTTAATCTCAGTGTGCACCATGAAACAAAAATAGATAAATCACGGCTTGCTGGTATCCTCGAAACAGGGTATTTTGGAAAGTGATGTAAGTGGTATTTGAAATTTCCAGTTTCAGGTGGATTTTTAAAACCGAGAGTGTCGGTTACAAGTAGCTTCAAATCTTGTCTAGATCACTAACCAAAACTATGATCGTTATCACTTCTGTACACAATTTAGATGGCAACACAGTCCATAAAGGACAGAACATCGTGGGGAAACTGTCACAGCGCTTCAGCAGTACCAGTTGCTTCCAATTTACAATGCGAAAATGTGCCCCAAAGTACATACAAAGAATTCCGCCGACAAACAGGAAGCCAGTTTTAAAATTTATTGGTTCACTTATATTTTTATGTTACTGCTTTAGGGTATTTCTTAATGTAAAATGGTATAAATATAATAGAAAATATAAATATATTAGATGTTAAGGCTGAAAAAAATTAATGAATCAGGATGAAAGTTTCAGCACCATTAACTAAAATGAGGTTTATTCCCATAATAATTCTAATAATTTGCAGATACTGCTCCATACACTGTGCAGAGAAACACCCGAAGGCAATCAGCACCTGGGAAGGACGCCATGATTGCCACCTACGGAGAAGACAGAAAGTTTGAAGTCACCGCAAGCTTGCCATGTGGCGTCTGACTCTACGTACTGGCAGATGTTGCTTGGTTGGTTTATATGGATGGTTTCTTCGCTATGCACCTTTCTTTTTTCAATACTGCAATACTCTTGTTTGCTTAGATATGCCACAATCATTTCCTCTTTTGTTTTCACCACTGAAGCATTAAAAACAGCAGGTGAGTGTTGTTGAAATGCCAAGCCTGTGCCTGGGAACAAAGGCAGCCAGAGTCTCCCTCTGCTCTAGACTTTCTCTTAGCCTGGGGGATGTTTCCTGGGCCCTAGACTCCATAGTTTGTCTTCATTCGGCCAACTCTTTCGGACTCTTCTTATCTCCTACACTTCATTTTCCCTATCGGTCTTTAAACTTAGCCTCTTTCCATCTTGGCTGTTCTGCTTATTCTTTTTCACAGCTAAACTACTTAGAAGAATTAGTGACTTTTGGCTGCTGCTCTTATTTCTTTGCTCAAGATCTGCTTGGTCCATTACGAATGGCAGTTAGCCACCAAAAATGTCCCAAAACAGTTGTGCTAATGTCACCATAGATACCTACACGGCTGATGGATGATTTCCAATTTTCATTATACCGCTTAGGCTTGGTTGTGTTTGGAACAAGATCTCCCCCGCTCCTCCTCGCTGTCTCTGTCTCTCTCTCTGTCTCTGTCTCTCTGTCTCTCAACGATCCCTTAGGTTTAATGATACTACAAATGCTCTTTCTGCCTTCCAGGCCACACTTCTTAATTCCCTGTTTCAAGTTCCCCTATTGTTTTACTGATTTAGTATTTTACTCTTTTAGAATTTGGACTTGGATTTTCCCCCACGTGGTCTCTTAAATAGTGATAATATTTACTTTCATGGTTAACATTACAACAAATATTCTGTTAATGAGCACAAGAATTACCTGCATATATGGAACTTCTCTCCGTTTCAGACAAATTTGTATTGTTCTTTCCACTCAGGTTTGTGAATACCGTGTCAATCATATAATGTCCACAACTGGACTAATCGATTGTCTCCATATACGTTTCTTTTTCTAAAAATTGTATAAACATCCACATAATTGTTCATAATACAAGCCTAAGAGACATCTCTCATATCGGCTGCTCTCTTACATGGGGGTTTCAGTCCATTGTTAAGACCTATAGATCTCTATATTTTAAATACCTCTCCTATTTGTCTAGCTTTACACACAGGAATTTTGATAAACTGATATTGTCTTTCTCTGAAAAATGCAAACATCTAATGAGTCAGCATCCACACTCTCCTGGTTTCCAATTCATTTTCCTCTGGAGAAACTAAAGTGATCTTCAGAAATGCAAATATCTAGAAATGGATCCAGGTCTCCAATGGACAATATCAGGGCCCTACATAATATTATTAATTTTTATACACACATCCTATCTGATTATAGCACTTAATTGTACATCAACAAGTTCTTATTGTTCCAGGGCTTTTCATTTATTTTTCATTTGTTGACGCTTTCATAAGTACATGTAATGAGCTTTCCCTCCTCACCATTTGTACCCTCAAAAACATGTGGGATAAAGCTAAAACCCAGTTCGGTTCTCAGTTTAACAACTGCGTCCTAATGAACATACCTTGGTCATTCGGATCTCTCAAATCACTAAGTATTTGTTTGCGTATTTTTTAATGTTTCTTTATTCTTCTAGAATCAATAAGGACACATATGCTTATTTATTGCACTATATTTTATCTAGTAAAGCACCAAATATATTACAAGTTCCACATAAGTATTTACTGAGTGAAGCATGAATTAATGAATGGTAAATATCCATGTAAGCTTTCAATATCATTCACCTTTACTACTTTACTGTTCATTTAAAAAATTATAATACAGATTAAACATAGAGTGGACTTTTAGATTTATGCTAGTGTATAATTTATCACATTATTCAAAATCTTTTTAAAGCGGCAACTGCATTTTTGTTTCTATTATTTAGGAATATTAACAAGTTAGAGTAAAAGCTTCAATATGTATTCAAATTATAAGTAACAACTTTAAAAACAAAGCAATCCAAGGTACAATCCAGTGCTTTCATACTAAATTACAAAATAAGGTACTAATAAGAATGTAATTAGATGAAGGTTTTTTCCTGGCCATTCAGAAAAGTTAAACTGATCATCAGCTCCTTGGTAATATTTTGAGATGATAAGATAAAAACATTAAAGCTAAGTCTCCTCTAAACTTAGACGTAGAAAAAAATCACGGGAGTTTCCATTGTCCTCAACTGCTAAGAAGTTTAACTTTTCAAAAATATAAAGTTGATATTCAGTTTTAAAGGGTGTGTTTTCAGTCTTTATTAGTTAGATTCATATTTGGTCTCTCTTCTTTTTATTTAAGAGGTTCTATGTTAGTTACCTTCATATTAGTACAACAAAATACCCAGAGCAGCTAACTTTATAGAGGGAAAGGTGTTGGATGTTCTGAGTACGGTTCCTGCCGTGGCTTGGTTTGGTGGAAGACCCTCCTAGCTGCCATCTTATCACAGCAGACACACAGATATACTGAGGAGCTCACATCATCAGACAGGCTGGCAGAGGGACAGACTCCAGCACCCAGTAGTCTCTTCTGAGGATGCACCCCCTCACAGTGACCTAAGGTTGCCTCACAAAGCCGCACCCCTTCAAAGCTCCACTCTAGAGGTCAAGCCTTCAGTAACAATGGATCCATATACGCAGGCACAATTAAATAACCTAGATGTATCCAAACTGTGGATAGCTTCTAAAATTTACAAAGGGGTTCAATGTCATGTGTAAATATTTGATCACCTTGAGTTGACATAAGTTAACGTGTAATTCAGAAATGTTGCTGAACTGAATGAAAGTGCCTTGAAATATTTCCTCTCAAATCTATCTTTCTTCAGGATGAGATATTATACTGATGGAGAATCGAACAGTCATGGAAGAAAAGAATCATGATAAGGTAATTCTAATCATCCCTCTCAGCTAGTTTCTGTCACCAAACAGGCACTGAAAATTCTGCAAAGTGCTTTCTCTAGAGAGTATTCCATGGATCTCTGATTTTGTTTCAGAGTTTAAATATCTACCTTGAGTTTATATAGATCACTTGAGAGATACCAAATTCTATTCTTGGAAACAAAATTGTACCAACTACCCAATACTTCCACCTTACAAAATAACTTTATCTCCCATTAGCTCTGCAAATATTTTTCATATATAACTTTTTAAATGAGCTTTATGTCAAAGTATCCTACAAGACTTTTAAAAAATTGCATAATATTTTTAAAAATAAATTCAGACACAGACCTGGCTATCACTTATTTACTTTCATTGGGGGATTTGTTAATGTCAAAAATAGTCAGAATTTTATACTGTAGAGGTTTATTCAACTTTTCACATAATTACCGTTGTTTCCAAGGAATAAAAAATGTACCATGGATATTAATATATTTGTTTATTTTATTTTGGTATATTTATTTTGATTTATTTTGTTATTTTAATATATTCATTTATATTTATTCATAGCAAATAAACAGTTTTTACGAGCATTTACATTTTCAGTATGTTTCTTTCCATACTTTATATCCTCCTTTAGGTGTTGTGCTTTCAATGCTAAACTTTTTTTGGACAATTTGGTGATATGGGAGTGTGTGTGTGGGGGTGTGTGTGTGTATGATTTGGGGGAATTTAGTCCTCAGATATTCTTTGTGAGCATATGTCTAATTTAAACACACTCTTCTTTCATGTTGTATGAGTAATTGGTACAAAGTTTTAAATGATGTACATATACCAATTCCCTGCAGTGAATGTAATCATTATGCAGTACAAACATGTATTCATAAAAGTAAAACAAAAATGATTTAAATAGACTCATTCTTCAAAGAAAGCTTACTAATAAATGAACAATTTTTTTTCTGAAGTTTTGTCTTTTGGAGAGAGCAAATGTAAAATGTGGGTTAAGGATTAGTAAACTGTTAGCAAGTTGGGACGCATATATTCTTATTCTTTCTATTCTGAAGCGAACATACGTGCTTCTGTTCACTGAGTGTGAGAAAAGCAGAAGAGGGCCATGTGATGCCCTGTGTAGTGTTATTTATGGTACCTACATTAATAAGAGTCCTCCCACTTACAGGGGCCTTTCTTTTTGAATAGCATTATGATTATGTGGTTTATTTATGTTATCTTCTTTAATCCTCAAAAATATTGTGATATTGATGAAACTATTTACCTCAAGTAGATGTAGAAACTGACAAATATTAGAAGCAAGATTCAAATTCAGAGATGGCTTCCTCTTTGTTTCTTCCAGGCCTTTCCTCCCGCCCCATAAACTGTAACTCTACTTGTTACTGATTATAGGTACATTGTCATTAGGCCTTGTGTAATTTTGATTGAAATCATCAATATTTAGTTTTTGATTCTAAAGTGCTGAGGCCTATATTTTCATAAGAGGTCCCTATCATAATACTCCATCTTCTGATACCTACTTTGAAATCAATAATTGCCATGTTCCCTTTTGTATTTATTACCTGTAGTCGGTATCTTAGTTTTGATTACTTACGTTTCAGAGTTTTATTTTAAATTCTACTCTCTAAGTTCATCGTTTGTCCTTTCAATTTTAAATATTGTTGAAAGTGCAATTTCTTTTCATTAACAAAAGCAACTGATCTGCAAAAATTAAGCCATCAATAATAGCAGCTCCTTGGATCACAATTTAGGCGTCACTGGACTCTACTAAAATTGTGTTACCAATAATTCACAAGACCTAGGTTTTATTTTCTTGACATAAAAATGCAATTTGTAATGTGGAATACTATCTAAATCCTTGCTTAAATTCAGATTAACTCTATACTTATTTATTCTTAAAGCAACCTTTTGATTTTTAAAGGATAAGTATAAAGAGTTTGTTGACTATAAAAGAACAATTAACACCTCTACAGAAAATTTTCTGACATATTTGTCTACTAATAAACTGAAACTTGAAGTCCAAAACACATTGAAAAGATCATTCTTGTCTACATGGTATTCCATTATGAAATTGCGGCATTAGTTGACCGTAACATTAGTTGAACAAACATAACACTGAAACCAAGCATCAGCCTGCTCCCCTGCACTGCATACATGATAGAGATTTGTTGTAATTTGTTTAGTATTCTCACTAGGTTGCTGTGTTTGTTAAGGTCCAGAAATAATCTTCAGAATTTACCCTCCATATGGCATCAGAAACCTGGCGTAAGAACCTTTTCAACACAAGGATATATAACTCTTTTATTTCAGAATGTCAACAATTTGCCATAGAGGCAAAATTATCAAGTGTTAGAACCATCTTAGCTTCTGTTTAATCTCATCAAAATCAATCTAACTGTCTGAACAGGTCAACTTTAATTATCAAAGAATGTGGAAGACACTGTGTGTTCCTTCCCAATTCTGGTTTTAAGTGTTAAACCTGACTTTAGTCATACCTTCAGTAATTAAATTCTTTAAAACTCTGCTTGTCCAGCAGAGGGCCAACATCATGAAGTCATTTGACAAACATGACCTACCTTTTTGTTCTGATGTTATATACACAAAAGAGAAATAAAGAGGAGATGTACATTTGTCTGGGTGATTATCTCATAGATAATTGACCATGTTAGTCAAACTCAAAGACTCTCATCAAAAGTACATATTCTGGAACTCTTTGGACATATTTTATAAATTTCACAATTTGTTTTAATTCTCTTCTGAAGTCCCCTTTTCTTGTGTAAGTGCATCTAGAATAATTGTCTTCAAATAAGTTAGCATTTAATATACATGGAGGACATTGACAAGTAAAATAGGGACTTACACTGTAACATCTATAGGCTACATTCTAAAATTAAATGACTAATTAAAAAAGCAGCATTTAAATATATCTCAAAATACTCATCAGCATACATTTTCTTATTAATTTATAAATATAATGTTTAAAATGTTAGAAAATATAAAATACTATTTTAATATTTAATAATTTTCTTAAATAAAGACTGAAAGACTCTGCTTTCCATAGCGAGTTAACTGAATACAATGTTAGTTACGTAAAATCCACTCCTTAGACAATACAGGGGATTATTTAGCTCCCCCCAAATTATAAGGAACAAAAAATCTTTTTGTCCCTTATAATAGTAATGAAGTGATTAACTTTTGAGTTCAATGTGAAGGAAGACTATGGCTCTAAGCACATATGGTTCCTTTAACCTAGTCAAGACACATTGCCAGATATTTCAATTAATGTGTACCAGGGCTGCAAAATCAATTTCTTATCAGCCAAAAACACTCATACAGTAAATTTTATTTTCAAACCATAATCTCTAAATTAAATCTATGTACCTAAAAAATACAGTGTAGAAACTCAGTCCTTGGGTTTTCTCCCTGATAGCATTTTCACAAATGGCACAAGGCTTTGTATGCTATATTTAGCTGACGATGTTTGGTTAGAGTCTAATCTCCCTAAAGAAAGTCATTATCTCTTTCCATGGCAAATAAAGGACCAAAATGTTAATTTCCTCCTTAAAACAAGTAGAAAGTTTGAACAGTTCTGACATTCTGTCTTGGAGCAATTTATTTGGACATTTTCAAACAATTATAAAGAGAGTCTATGAAACTGTATTCTAATACTAAACCATGATTCTTGTTAATATAAGTTATATACCTCAACATAAGATTGCAGAAAAAAATCATGTTAATATGGAAAACAGCATTACTTTGCAGTAAATCCCATATAAAGGGACTTTGCAGGAATTGAATTTGTCTGACCAATGACACTCAAGATAATCACATTTTTAATGAAAACTCTTTGATTTGAATATAAAATACCATCGTCTATTACATTCAGGTGTTAAGGTTCTTTCCTATATCTCTGTTGTCATCAAAACATTTTTTTCCTCTTAATATCCTCATTCTCATCCTACTCACAACTGCACAGGAAACCATAATGATT
Source organism: Hystrix cristata (assembly GCA_004026905.1). NCBI lineage: Eukaryota > Metazoa > Chordata > Mammalia > Rodentia > Hystricidae > Hystrix > Hystrix cristata. The sequence goes on along the minus strand of PVJO010010899.1, from coordinate 37,220 downwards.
TCAGGCTCATTGGCAATGAACCAAAACAGTTAGGGGAGTTAAAGCATTTCAATAATCTTGCCTTAATGTTTTCAGAAAGTCACAATTTTTACATCATAAATGCAGGAATATTTTCCATTTAAATAAACAATCCAAGTGTTAGATACTGCACCTTTATGTAAATCCTACATAGTATACAACTCACAGTGGAATTCTCTGATACAGCTGACTAACAAATTATGCAAATCTATTGTGACTTCAGATCCTCAGGACCAATCTGATGTTACATGTGGATAAAACACAGGATATAAAATCGTATCTCACAGATAAGAAGTAGAAAGTTTATCTGATAATATATTTAGTGCTCCTCAAATCATTTTCCCCACATTCCTAAAGATGAAATCTTTTAATTGATTTTAGCAATGCTAAACAGAATGAAAAGAATCTTTGCCTGGGGCAAGGTAAGAGGAAGTAAAGTGTATTTGGGCATGGTTAAAGATATTTTAAAAAATTGAACCAAAACTTTCATGGGTAGACATGAATTTTTCATAATCTTTATATATTAGGCATATCAAAATATTCATAAAATGATTTAAAACTGCAGAGATAACATTTAAAATTTCCAAATTCTTTGTGATCCTTCATTTCATTTTAACCAAATTTAGAATTTAAGAATAATCTGGAGGGGACACTAGGGATTTGTTGTATGAAAGTTAAAACTTTATCTTGAATAATTTACTGAGAAAGAATACAGTGCCGTCCATGTAAGGTGTATTTCCAAGATGTGATTTAAATATATAGTAGCTATTTAAATTAAAAACTTTATTACAGTAAATGACATATGGCCACTAATCCCCCTCATAACATGCCCCTTCTTTTTGAACAAATCTCATATTCTTCCTACTTTCTGGAAGTCCTCTTTTGTGTCTTTATGAGATATGATCAAAACTATGATGAATCCTGCTGCTGAGCGCCATCCAGTGCAAGGCAGGCTGAAGACGCTCACGAAAGAGGACGTCCAGGACTGCTTCAGAAATGGTAAGAGCAACGGGATAAGTGTGTTCGAAGCAAGGAGGATGTTTCGAAGGGGATTAATGGCCATGTCTCATTTTTTGAAACAGGTTTTTAAAAAATTTAAACACTCACTATCCTTTTAGATCATGCCTCTTATAAATACTGGTTCGCTGAAAGGAGAGACAAGCCTGAGAAGATATTATGAATAATACATAAGCTGAAGTTTGTGTAATTGAAGAAAAAACTGTCAAAATAAAATTTTCATTTCTCTAAGTGCCACTGATTTACTACTTCCTCGAATATACATAAGCTGGTACAGAAGATTGAGAAAGAGAAATGATTTTTGTGAGTTTTCTAAAGAGAAGCATAGGGTGCCTCAAAAATAGAAGATTATTACAAGTATAGAGCCAACATCATAGTCTAATGTGACTTAGGATGGACTGCTTCCTAATTCACAGAAATGTTTAAAACAGAAATGAATCAATTAAAATTCAGTCCTACATAATCAACCAATATTAAGTAGGAAAACAAAGATATTGTGGAGTAAATCAATGTAAAGTTTATGACACTTTGACCATTTCTGCATATTTTCACATGGCTATAAAAAATGTTCTTCATTAATGGCAGCATACTTGGGATAGGATTAAATTTAAGGCTATCCTGTTATAATTTTATAATGTATAAAATTTGACTAAAGCTAAGTGCTTGATTCGTGGAAACTTAAATAGCATTCATAATGTCCTAATAAATTCAGTGTAGGCAAGGAACAATAAAAATGAGGCACCGTCCAGAACTGTAGCGTTGTATAGATTGAACCAAGGTATTCTGCAGTGTCCAAGGACACAAATAAGAACAACTATCATTGTTGGGATTCCCCAGTCACTACTGAAGAACAGATCTCTTGAAACTTACTTCAATAAAATGCATTAATGTAAAATAAAATGAAACTGCTAGGAAAACATGAAGAAACAATTATTTGTTATGGATGGAAATTTTGAAAAAAAGGCCTCGCGAAGAAAATGACATGTGAGTAAGGTCTTAGACAATGAGTTCATAATGTCCAAAAAAACCCAGTTTCCCTCTTGAGCGTACATCAATTGATCAGGCCCAATGTATTGAGCTCGATTCAAAGGTTATTTTGATGCCTGGAAATAGGTACCATTCTTAGAATACCGAAATTTGGCTGCAGATTCCCTTCCACCTGAGAGAACTTGTCTACTCCACTCACTGGTCTTGGACAGAAACATTCATACGTCAAATTTCTTTTGGAGTTGCAGCTCAAGGGCAAGTTCCATTATCTCACATTCTGTTCCAATTGTTAGGTCCACGACAATTACAACACGGTATGGATCACAGTCCTCCTGCTCCCGAACTGGATGTGCACAGGTTACTCAAAGGGACTAGTCTTGATTACACACAACTGTGACTGAACCACCCCAGTAGGGCAGCAAATGCAAACATCATGGTCTCAGAGTCTTCCTTTGTGTTTAACTGTTCAAGTGACTCATATAAAGCTTCTCTCACTGATCATATTACATATAAAACCTTATTTTTCAATACTATAATACAGGAGGGTTCTCCAAAGATTGATGAAATACCTTTTAAGTGAAGAAACCACCAGAAAAAAAATATGAAAGGGGTCTTATTTATGTCCCAGCCTTCTCTGATTTGTAGCTCCTGCCTAGTAGGATCAGAACTCTGAGGTCGCAATCTGGGGCGGCGGGAAGGAGCATGTGTAACATGATAAGGGAGAAGAGAAAACATCTCTGCATTTCTCATACCAGCTCCAGAGATCAGAGTTTAAAAGAAGAGAGAAGACTGCAGACAACTACACTATTGGAGATACGACAGTTGTGAGGACAAAAAGTTTAAGTTCAATCCAACAGAATTGAGGTTCTTGGCAACAATGCACTAATCCTGGTTACTGAGTCTGGATTCTCTTTCCATATTAATGACATTAAAATGTGGAAAACCACAAGCAAACCATATAATAAAAGTCAGAAAACACACCGACGATTGTTCTAACCTTTGAGATAAAGCAGAGAAGAAATTGGAGAAAGGTCTGGACAAAGATGAAGGAAAAGAGAACAAAAGGGTGAGACTGGGATTTTTAGATATAGGAGAATTATACTGAACTGATATGCTCAGAATATGTTGACTAATGCAGTCTGGTGCACCCTGGACCGATAAACAAATTAAACTTGATGTGTGTAATTCTTCTACTGATTATCTGTGTAGGACAGGAAATTCAGGCATGGGAGGTGTTAGCCTTAATCTTAGGTGGTTTTTAAAGGACTGTTTGCAATACCATTTTATCAGTTTATTGTCTTGATATCTCTGATACAAAAGGAGCAAAACAAAAAGAGAACGGAGGTGTGAGAGGACAGCAGCACAAAGGTTTCAGGATGTATCAAAGTAAGCAGATTTTTATAGTGTGAAAGCTCTATTTTATACAAAGGGCTATTTTGTCATTATTTGAATGCAAAATTTTCCAGAATTTCCTTGATTGTATAAATTAGACTTTTTCCTTCAACTTCTTTGATCTCCTGAAAGTATCAGTAAAAGTATCATTTTTTCAGGCTGGTTTTGCTATTTATTCATCTCTGTGTTTGTCTTCTTATCTTTTCTTCAGTGAGTGACTAGGGTTAAATAGCCTTCATATTTATAATTAAAGGATGAAGTTGCTTATCACAAGGAGCTTGCCCGAGTTTTGTCTGTGAGATTACGACCTGTTCAGAACAGATGATTCAGAATTTCTCTGTATATGAGGGTGAGGGCTGAGTAAATTTCAAACACTATTCCAGCTGGCATAGATGGGGGCAAGCAGAAAAGCTGGCATAGATGGGGGCAGGCAGAAAAGTGGTGTCAATTTTCACCGTCAAGAGTTCCTTCCAAGCAGAGGACATTTCTGTTGGGAGTGTGTCCTTTGCTTACCTAGGACAAGCCACCGTGAAGATTAGAGGCCCCAATATGTGCAGCCTTTGGAAAATAACATTTCCACCACTCTCCTAGACTTTCACTCCATTTCAGGGAAAAGGACAGAGTGCCACCATGATAAGGAAACACCGTCATCCTCGCTGCTTCTGCCTCTATTTGCACTGATCTGCCCCCTTGCATGGCACTGAATTCTTGCCCGTGAATAAGTTCACTCTTAATTTGTAGACTTCTCATGGCCCAGCCCTTCTGTCACTGCTCTTATCGTCAGTTCACTTGCCTGAAGGGACTGGATTAAACACCTGTATCTATGAATCTGATGGAGCTGTATTAACATGGGCAAACATTTTTAACTTTCCTGAACTTATTGTGCTGGAAGTTATTGCTAATCATTTGTTCTGATAATGTTGTGTGTGGGGAGGGGGAGTGTAAAGCCACAAGCATTCATTTTTACCTCAATGAGATTCAGTTTCCTTATTTACAGATCTACCTCTCAGAGTAGTTTGAGGACATATAAGCCAATTCTTCCAACATTCATTCTCTGGCAAATTAATCCATAAGTGAGGATAATGCTGGCCCTTACTTTAGAGAGTTATTTCGAAGATTAGATTCATAAGTACACATAAAGTGCTTACAACGGTGCCCATCTCACAGCATTAGAATCGACATCAATACATTACCTGTTTTGTTTATCAAGCTATAAATCTGAAAATTATTTAGGCATTAAAGAGATTGAATAAGGAAAAAAGAGAAATAATAGGAAAATAGATCAACAGAAAACGGAATAATTCACTTCTAAAATAACCAGAAAATAGCTATGAAATGTTCTGATGCCCTCTAAATGGGGGTGGGGAGGATAGATCATTCTCAGTCCCAGAACGGAAGAAATGTCACCAATTTTGCAAAATAAAGTTCGCAACCTCATCTTTAAAATACTGACAGGAGAGTACAGCTGTAATAAATGGAGCAGAAAATTAGGACTCAGTGATTTATTTTGAGGGATTGGACCTGACCTGCTAGCTCCATTCCCTCTTTTCTCTCCTTTCTCTAGTATTTTTCTTGAAAAGCAACAGACAGTTAAAGTGCATGAATGCTCCACATTTAGAGCAAAATTTTCATTTAATTTTAATTTCCAGAGGCTCCTAAAGACATGGTGGGATGGAAAATACTAGATGATATAGCTATTATGTACACTTTCATACAAAATGAAAGCTAATTACAGAAAAAGTCATTTATTTTTATTATCATTGATGCCTTAGCATTTATTTCATGACATATATTTAAAACTGTTTCAACTAGTGTTTAATCTGAAATAAAAACAGAACAGAACATTATGTCTTCTTTTGGAAAAAATCAACACTAATATCAACTCAATTTTCTTCTGTAGGAGTAGTCTTATCTAGGATTGATTTAACAGAATCTTGAACAATTTTTGATCATTTAAATTAGAATTAGAAGTGATGTGTTCATTTTTACTAATTTATTTTCATTCACTGTGCTGTTAGTTACCTAAAATTAGTTTCTTGTTCTAAACCTGAAATGAATCCGTCTGGACAATGCTGAGTAGAAAACTATTAGAAATAACTAAAGCTTCTATGTGAAGGGGATTTTTCACCATATCTCATTATTGGTTACTTGAACCTATCGTGGGAAATCCAAAAATAGTGTTTTCATGCTAAACTCTTCTTTAAGGTCTCAAGGTATTTCCTACTTGTATCCCATTAATTCTTCCAACTGTTCTCTGAGGTAAATATAGAACAAGATGATTTGGAAAAATGATTCTTGCAACTTAGTCTGCAGAACTGACATTGAGAAGTCGTATCAGAAAAGTTCTGAGTTTTCAAACTAGGAACAGATAAGCAAAATTCAAATGCCACAAGCTCCTTTTTCCTTCTCATTTTCAAAATGAAATATTACCTTAAAAAGTTTTCACAAGATTTATAGTTTTATTTTTCTCTTTCAATTTATTGATTAGTTTGTAACCACATGGAGCCAATCTTTTGGGGGCGGCTCCATGTAATTACTACAGCAGATTTTGATTTCTCTGTTGTGTAAGCCTTCTCGTGAAGAAGGGCTCATATTGCCAGCACAGGGAAGAAGAAAGCGATCATACTCCCAGCACAAGCAAAAGAGTTTCTGAAATTGGCAAAGATATTTTATTCATTTGAAAGAAGTTTACAGAAATCCTGCATCCTGGAATGCAAATCTTGGGTTAATTTAGACTATCATTTCATAAACAGGTTCCATTCTTTTCCAATATATGATACTCCAGGAAATTGAAACTCACTTTAAAGAAATATGATTTATGACTCTCAACAAATAGATCAGAATTTCTATTTTTCCAAAATTTTAGTGGCATTTACTCACTTAGGATGTTCCTTGAAATATATAAAAAACATTTTTTTTTATAAAAAAAGTCTGATTCCCCAAGAGTTTCTGGAAGAAAATACTAAGGCATATGTGTAATGTGATTGACTATATAAATATCCAAATATTCTCTACTACCTAAAAATCAATAAACAACTCCTTCTGAAATTACAACTAAAAAGAAAGAAGGAAACAAAGGAGGAAGGGAGGAAAAAAGGGAGGAAAAAACAAGAGAGGTGAGAAGAACATAACTCCTGACCCAGGTACTACCTAGCTTTCTACTCCTAAGTTTTAATACCACAAAAAACAATAAACATAAGAAAACAAGAAAGGTTTCCTATGAATTACCAGGTGAGCTGAAAATGTCTGATGAGGACTGGAAATAAATGTCCAAGAAAAGCCCACTCGAAGCATAATTTCTGTAGAGGAATGTGAACCAGGCAGTTTTGATCTATTTTACACTGTAGGTACAAAACTTCACGGAAGTTAAACATCCGTACAATTTAAAGGTAATTTGTGAACTGAAATCTTCCACACGGGGTCAAGTGTGAAAATTTCCACTTAGGACATCATTTTCAAGCTCGAAATTGTTCTGGAGCATTTCAACTTTTGGATTTTTAGGTTAAAGGTGCTCGAAATAGCGTATCTATTTCACATTCCACTATGAGAGATATTACACGAATCAATACCTTGCCCACATTCTGCGTCCACAGGCTGGTCCTCCTTAATTCTTAGATAGGTAATGTGACATTGTTTGTATTACTGTGTATTCTTCCAGTTAGCTTCTACCAGCATGTACATGATTACAAAATACTGATGAAAACTGCTTTTGAAACATAAAGGGTGTCTCCCTGGATATAGGGACAAGGACTTTGCTATTTTCCTTGTGATGTTGTTTCATAATTGCAATGTTTCAAGGTCTGACGAGGTTTTTATAATGTGTATAAGTTGTCAGCTACATCCTTTTCAAAAGGTCCTGTCCTTACCTGGGGTCCTTGTTTTTCTCACTGAGCTCTGTGATATGCCCAAGAGCACAGTGCACTTAATGCGCGTATTTACCTTAGCGCGGGGTGATTATCTCTTATGTCCACCTTCACACGCCCATATGCATGGTGTGTGGGCCTCCTCTCATCCCTGCTTCTAACATCTACCTCGGTTTATTCCACGGGATGACAGAGTTATCTTATGATAATAAGCCAACCTCATTAAGTGTACAACACTGTGCTTCAGATGTGTGCAGAGATCACTTCAACACCTTTCCATTATCCCTTCCTTCTTTGCTTTCGGCACTTCCCTAATTATCTGAGGAATGAGAGATATTTCAGTCCCTGGATTATGACAGCTATGTACCAAACAGCAAGCAAAAGTGTGCTACAAAGTTTAAGGCATACCAGGAGTGCTGATCGGAAGCTAAAACAGTCTGTTAACCACCATCAATGTCACCAATAGTCTTTAAATGTGTTATCAAATTTCTACACAAACTTCTCCATCTCCTTAAATAGCCTCAGGCATGAGCATGAAATGCACATGCAAATAAATCGCCATTAATATCTCAATAAAACTTAAAATGATATATTCCTATTAAAATGGTAAAAAGTTCTACTAACTTTGTTTGAAAGACTGTACTCTCATTTATGTCAATTGACTACTAATATCTTGAAACTTCTCATAATCTTAAGCAGGTTGAGATCTTAGAGTTTGAGTTCCAGCTTTACCTCTCAGCCCTAGGACAATGGGAAACTCACATAAACTTTCCAAATTCTGTTTCCTTCATGTGCAAAAATCTCAATAAAAGTTACCCCCAGTATTAACAGTATTTGTAGATAAGGACAGAATTTATTATTTCAAAAGTTTGATATAAAAATCAAAGATATACTGGGTAGAATTGGCAAAAAGGATAATCCATGCTACAAATATAAAATACTCTGCTTTCATTTGTTGGGGAAAGCAGCCTTCAGGAGATGCACCACTGCTGGTCCATTTTTACTCTAAACAACAGGCTCACATTCCAAACACACGATTCATCATGTAACATGGCTACTTGATACCCAGCAATAGCTTTTTTCTTTTTCAAAAGAATAAAGTCCATACCCTTGACATTCCTCAACTAATATGTCCTGGGATGTAAATCCTGCCTTAAATACTTGGAGCCTCTTTAAAAACACCACCTATTTTCAACCTCTAGGCCTTGTTTGCTGACGATGTTAAACATAAAACTTTTATTTCTAAAGAAGTAGCCATTTTAGACAGCTAAACTCCTGTCTGAGCATTACTTGTAACTACATCTGATGAGTATACCAGACTTAGAAACGGATACAAAGAATATCTGTGAATATCTGTGAAGAATATCTTCAGAGATGAAAAAGCCAGCAACAGAGTCTTTAAACTCAAAATAAAAGCTATTTAGCAATTGAGAGCACAATATTTTAAGTTAAACTCTAAAGAACATATTGGTATATCTATTGAAATGTGCCAAATCTCAAAATTTGTCAGTGAATCAGTAAGTGGTAAAAACATTGAATCCAATCTTTAAGTAGTATTTAAGAAGACTTTACAAACTTCAGATAATAAATACTAAAACAAGTGCATTTGAAATTTCTTTAAAAAGAAAGGGAACTTAAATTTATCAAAGAAAAATAACTTTTTAACAAATTGTTTTCTGAGTGAGAAGAAATTGCAGGTCAAGAGGTCTCGATGCATTTTGTTTTTTTTCCAAAGGAAAATATTCTCAGTACTGTAACTGGGTATTGACTGGGAGAGTGGGAGGAAAAGCAACTGTACTGGATAATGGAATGTATGTTTTTAAAAGAATCTATACAAACATGATTACAAGCTGCTTGGGTAGTGAAGGTCCAGACTGTTAAAATTTATTGATGTTAATGATGGTAATCATGACAGCTGAAAAGTATCTAAATAAAAAATAGCAACGCCATTTCCAAAGTACTGTAGCACAATTTGTAATGATTAGAAGGAAAGGTGATTAATATATTTGATGCGATATTTTGAAGGTCACTCGGCTATCAACTTGCTCTAATGCTGTTCAATTAAATACACAATAAAAATCTATGAATTTTTATAGAAAGAATTTTATAGTGTTTGTGGAATACTTTATCACAAATACTGGCTGTATGTAAAAAACAGAAATGTCTGATCTAATGTACCATTACACAAACTGTAGCTTTGCTGTGTATTTTTTTAAAATATTAAACCAATTATGATGAGGTTTGGCATTACTAGATACTGCATTTCAATCTTTCTTAAAAGCCCGTCAAACTGAATCATGAGATACCACTTGTTCATGCAATAAGCAACCACATGCAATATTAACAACTAACAATATCTGGCTTAATTAAAAAATGTCCATGTTATTTTAAATACGTTTAAGAGTAAAATATCATAGTTCTAATTTGAACTTGCCATTTACTCATATATTCAAACTAATTCATTTGACTTGGAATGTTGTTTTTTTTCCCCTTTGTCTCTCCTACAGAGAATATTGTACTATTGACCTAGTTAAAACTAGCTGCTACTGGGACCCTGGGGTATGGCTCAGTGCAAGAGAACTCGCCTAGTACGTACATGTGAGAAGTCCTGGGTTCTAACCTCAGCAAAGAAAAGCAATAAATAAATACAAGCTCTGTTAAAGGATAGAATACAGATTGAGTGAGCCTTGAGGGGAGGGAAGGAGAGCTGGTGCTCATGGAAACCACGGACCAAAAACCACCTAAAATTGATTATTGGATGACTTTCGGCTCATCAAGTGGAGAGGTTACGCAGCACCCCTGGAGCACCCGTTCTAGCAGTCTCTGGCTGTACCATGAAGTTGTATGAAAGAATCTACTTCAGAAATGAAAGGCTTTTCAAAATCTCTTCTGTCCCCCCTCCTTTCCCCCCTCTGTCTCTCTTCTTTCCTCCCTCTTTCTCCATCTCCCACATCCAGGGTGTATGCGTGACAAAACCTCAGATCTCTTAATATCATCCTTAAATTGAGGTAGTCTAATACTACAGAAAGTATCAGAGACCACACTTAACCAGCAAGGAGGAGACTCCAGGAAGCTTCAAAGCTATTGACTCTGCTTTTGCCCCTGGGCTTTTCAGCTTAAATTCAAGGGCAATCTTTAATATTCACAGTAAAGAGAAGATATACATCGAGTCATTAAAATCAATAAAGCAAAGGTCTTGACACAGCAATTTCAAACTATTGTTTAGTCAATTAAACCTTTCCCCCCAGTAGCATGCAATCTAACAATGTATGACAAAACGAGTTAATTTCTGGAGGACAGAAAGGTGGTAACACCAGAATTTAGTATTACTATATAATACAGTCCAAAAGAAGTACTAAAGATTATTTACCTTCACAAATTGTGACACCATTTCCCGAAAATCCCATGTTACAGTAGCAGGCTTCAGCTCCATTGCGTATTTCACATTTTGCATTTGGGAGGCAACGTGTCTTGGTGCAATTTTGCGTGTGGGAACAATTCAGCAAAGTGGAAAAACCCACTAAATAAAATAGAGAAATATATCTTAAAAAAAACAAAAAAGAAAACCACTCCCCCCATTGTTGAGTTAGTGTACAATAAATACGAATACTCTTCTTTCTTTCCATTTAGATAAATAGATAATAACAATTTTCCAAGACAGTATTTAGCTAAATGACAGCACAAAAGCACCTAAGCAAAACGGTAAAGGCCTCTTTTCAGTTTCAGCTTTTATCAAGTAAATCTCAACAAAACTAAAATATAATGAGCAATCTGTTTTTTAATAAAAACTGTTTCCAGTCATTGATTCAGTATCACCCTTCAGTCTGAGGTGAGACACTTTAAAGGTAACTACATGATTGTTGAGCAATTTCCCTCTTCAGGGGGCGAATTTTTGCAGAAAGAAAGGTAAACTGGGTATTTTGGTCTTTTCGAGTTCACATTTGAGTTATTTAACGATATCTTAACGTCTAAGAGGATGAATAAAATTGAATTTTACCTCTCTAGTCTATGGACTGCCAACTCTACATTTTCATAACAAAATTCTTATATTAAATGTAAACAAAATTCAGCAGACTGTTCAAATATTGATCTTCTAGATATGGAACATCATTTAAACACAAGCAACGAAAATGAAACAAAGCATGCTCCTGCAAGACTTTATTTCAGAGTTGTCGAAAATAAAGTTGGAAATGATATTTGGTGGACTGTAAGGAAAAGATAAGAAAAAGCAAAGGATGTTCCTGTTTTTATTGTTGTTCCAGGTCTTCTCAAGAGCGGGCCTGGGGACGAACAGCTATGAATCACGAAGTCATTGTTCTGAACACAGTCATCTGAGATAAATCGTCCTCATCTGTGCCAAGGGATTCTTAAACATCCAAGTTTAAGTCCCAGCCCCACATCGGACCGCATGTACCATCTAAACCAGCATTAATTCGCCTTCAGAGATGTGATTTATTATCTTTCAGCCCCGCATCACCAAAAAGGTAATTTAAATGAGCCCACAGTCTGGGCAGCAATCCCCTTCAAATGTCAGGAAGCCTTCCCCAAGTGCTAATGGCTTGGATTTCCCAGGTTTCTTGGGGGAAGATCCGAAGAAAGGTCAAAGTCTGACACTTGGAGGACCGTGGGGACTTGGCCAGGAGGATTAAAAAGGTAGCAGCTCTCGGGCCTTGAATATCAAACTCTGGAGTTGAAAGGCCAAGAGGACAAACATCCTGCGAGTGGATTTCCCAGGCCGCTCCCTGCACCCTAAGCCCCGCATCCCACCCTGCGCCCCGCATCCCGCCCTGCGCCCTGCGCCCTGCGCCCCGCGTCCCGGCCCGCGCCCTGCGCCCTGCGCCCGCACTCACCCAGCAGCGGCAGGAGCCTCATCGGCGGCGGCGGAGGCGCGGGCGGCGAGCGCAGCGGGCTGAGCGGCGGGATCGGGATGCTGGGCGGGCGCGGCACCTTCGACCCGCTGCGCCCCGTGACGCGCCGGTTTCCTCCGGACACTTTCCGGCCTCTTTTGTGTGTCAAGTGTGTGTCAAGCCCGAGTCCGCTGGCCGCGTCCGGCTCCAGCCCCTTTGCCTCGGCCACCTGGGTCCCTATCCTGCCTTGGGGTTACCCACTGCCCCGCAGAACAGCGGCCCCTCTGGGCCTCATTTTGGGGGTGCCAGAGCTCTGACTCAGTAGCCAAAGGTGTCCCGAGCCTCGGGGAGTACTCCTGGGGAAGTCTCCAGTTAAATACATTTGGGGGAGCCTCCCTGAAGCCCAAATTCCAGCACACACCCTTTTTTTTTCTATTATCTAATGCATTTCCTAGGGGGAAAAAGGCAGAGGAGTCAGGCACCTGCAACAGGTACTCCCAGCACTCAGTACTCAGCTAGGGTGAAAGTTAGAATCCTGGGTAAAGGGGATCCGGTAGAAAACAAAAACCAAAAGCCCAGTTTCAAGAATTAAACAGATCCAGAAGTACAAAAAGCTGTTTTTCATGTTTAAGCTAAATTTCAAGTAAAATCTACCTGTATCACGTTTCTCACCCCACTCCCAACAATTTGTGTATCAGGTTTGGAAAGCGTTTTCGTGTTAATTTGAGTCGATGGTGTAGAAACAATTTACGGATCGTTCAGGTTGAAACAATTCTAGCTAAAAAATTAAAAACAGCTGGCAAGCAAAGTGGTCTATAAGTGTTAGAAAGCAGATCAATGGGTGACTGAAGTCGGGACAGGCCTGGGGATGAACTGCAGAAATTTCGGAGTCGTTGGAATATTCTATAGTTTTATTGAGACGATGGTGACATGAGTGCATAGATTTGTCAAAAAGCATCGAATTGTATACTTCAAATTGGTGCATTGTACTGTAAGTCAAAGAAATTGTACATAGTTTATTTAAATAAAGTCCATTTAAAGAAATGACTGTTGTTTATCCAAAGTTTAATTTAATAAATGTCTACAACAGTTTACTTTGTATGGAGAGCACGCTTACAAACAGCTGTAGCCCCTCCAGAATAGCTGCCCATGGAACCTACACAATGTAGGGGAACAACTAAAACTAGCCCAGTGCCACTCAACGCAAAGACCGAGAGCTTGTGAGATGCGTTTCCCTGGCTCTCCATAGCATTTCCTAGACCCTGTCTGGTATTTAAACTGAGCAAAATTTTCCTGAGCGTGATATCACAAGGGATGAGGCAAACAAGGGACAGTGGTATCCTGTGACTCCCCAGAGTCACACAGTGGTCTGAGTAACTGGCCTGCACTTAGACCCAGTCAATTCTGCTCCCAGTAGTTCCTGGCAGTCACCCTGCTATAGTCCTTGTAAGGCAGTGCTACCCTCAACAGGCTGCTATGCAAAAACAGAAGCTATCAGATAGTGAGTGCCGCTCTAGGAATTGAGAGAGACATTTGAATGCCCTAAATGCTACCACCAACACCCGAAAAAGTTGTTTGATCATTGTTTTTCTTTTAAAGATTTCTCATTTCTTTTTCTTTTCAATGTAGATAGCCGTTCAGTGGAAAAATTCTGATAGCAGTCCAAATGATGGATTTTTGGAAGATAGTGAAGGCAAGAAAGCAAGAACAGACTATGAATAACCCAGGACATGGCAGCAAATGGCTAAACAAGAGTGGAGGTGTCAGGGATGGAGCCATAGGGACAGATTCCAGAGAGGACTAAAGATAAAGTCACATCTGGTTAGTTTGGTAGGGGTGAGGCATAAGCTTGAGGCAGACAATGTGGACATTTTCTAGTGGTGTAAGTGAAAAAAAGATTAGAACCTTTCACAAAAGTAGGAAATTCAGGAAGAGGAGAAATGGACCCAGGTTTGTATTACGAAGTTAGAAGTGCTCTGAAGATCTGGCCCCATTTTGCGAAGCTAGTTTCTTTAGTTACAGGAAGTTAGTTTTGGTGTGCTGCAGGTTGACGGGAGCTAACTGCAGAAGACTTCAGTGTAGAAATACATTATTTCCCGAGATGTTGTAAACCGAAACACAGTACCTATTTAAAAAAATCATTACCTTACCCTAAAATAACTTACTCCATGTACCTGCCACACATGCTTAATACGTAGCTTTATCCTCAAACCATAGAAGACGGCCAGATCATTTAAAATGTTATTTGTCCCTATACATTGCTTAATTAGGTAAAGAGAATTAAAACTTGATTTTGTCACAAAAATATTCTCCACTCTTTCCTTTTGCCTGTGTGCTTACTGAAAGGTAAACGCTTACTCACACTTTTCATCTAAAAATGATAGTATACAGGTAAACACAACGTGTTTAATAATGCTTGTAGTTTTAAGATTGTTCATTGTCAAATCAAAATCATTAAACATGTATTGCTTGAAGGAATCTGTTGTTGAGCCCTAGGTCCATTATGTTTACATTACTTAAAAAAAATTTAGAATTTTCAATCAAAAATTATTTTAATCATCAGCAATAATTTCAATCAGAAATAATTTTTGATTGAAAATTCTAAATTTTAACTGTAAGTCTAAAGTTTTATCAAAAAAGCCTAAACTTTTATCAAAAATTTCCCTTGGAAACCACTGGGGCATATTTAGCTTTTGAAGATAGAACGATTTCTTAGAGCTAGATTTTGGCTTAAGGATAACACATGGAAGTTACAGCATTTTAAGTTGCTACCCAATTGTGGCTTTCATGGCATACACCAATGTATTGTAGTATTCCAAGTTGCAATGTGAGATCTTTTCAGATCTATGATTAGCTTACTTTAGGTATTTTTTTAAAATTTTTTTAGGTATGCTTATAAGTGCCAAATTAACAGAATTTCCTTGAAAAGTTCTTGGACAGGTTGGGTCTTGCTTTGGAAAGCATTTACTCTGAAGACCTGGGTTTAGCTCTAGGCTTTGTCTTGGGTGGCTTCTTTAACCTTGTTGGGGATCAGCTGATACAAGAAAATGACAGTCTCTGCTGGGCTAGATCACAGAGTGTCATGCTGCCTCAGAACCATCACACAGCCGTACTTTTAACACGCGACACGTGTGAAGATATGCAATCAGTGCACGGCTGATAGAAAAGCCTTCTCCAAAGACGAATTTACTGTGCCCATGAACACCCACACTAGGAACGAGGCGCACAACACTGTTTCTCAGCTTCCTTCCTGAGACCTTTGTCACACTGACTAATTCTCACCTAAGTGTTACTAACGTGATTGGATTCCAAATGTCTATCCTGCCCTGTGACTCTACCTCTAAATATTAGTCACTGCGGATAGTTGATTTTCCCAAGTTACTAAACTTCTGTCACCAATTTATTAATTCAGATGATTCTTCAAGACTTCACATTATCACTACTCTTACAGCAGCCCTAAAAGGATTACTGTGTGCTTTGCACAGTTTTCCACCACGGCTCGATTTGCATCAAAACAAACACTAACAATGTATGCTTGGCCAAGGTGCAGTAGAAAGGTAAAAGAAGGAAAATTAAGTTATGTATGAAATAGGGAAGGATAATGAGACCACCACATAATTAATGCTGAAATTTGACAAGGAGTTAGTAAAGTGGTGGATCAGCATCTCCAGCATAAGAGAAGAGTCAGGAATGGAAAAGAATGAGGTGTTATAAAGGGGACCTGGTTGTTAGTGGTTCTTAACTGTGTCTCTCACAACTTGCCGGATACAGGCGTAATGGTTCTTCCCCTATACATGGCCTGGGTATGATCAGTATGGGATTTTTAAAATAATCTCTGATTGAATGAACAAGTACGTAAGTTTCTAAAAGAGTGTATAGTAAAATTTGTCAAGACAGTAAAGTCTTATTTTTGAATATTAGCTAGAGATGTCTTGCTTCAGGCTTCTTTTAGGTTACCAGACACATGCTATGTCATTGGCATAGAGCAAAAGATCATCTTTTACATTTAAAGGAAGAGTCAGCAAAATTTAGGCCTTTGTACAGTTGTGCATAGTTGCCCAACAGTAGAGAAATAAACCGTCTACTGTTAAATTTATGGTCTAACCAGTCATTAGGGAGATCGGGCAATATTCAAATATAGCTCTCTAGAAATTTGTCTCTATAGTCTGTACTAAGTTTAATGTTTGCCCACATTTTTTTTATCAAAAATAAATTCTACTTGGATATCTTTAATACTTTCATGCTGTAACTGTGAAAGCAAGTTAATATTTCAAAGAACATTGATAAAATTGGCTTTTGAAGCAGGAACATTGACTCTATGAGTAGGAACATCTGTCTCGCTTTTCTGCTACTTTTTCAGTGAAAGGGCCTGCAAAAAGCATCTCGTAACTTGCAACATTGCATGGAAGGGAGGAGACTCGAGTTCCTTCCCAGCCTTGTGGTTTAATTGTTTTGTGACCTTCAGAAAAATCCCTGAATCTTTCCATTATTCCGGTTAACATGTGCAGATATCCCTGTTCTTCGTTGTTTCTTTGCTCCTAAGATTCCATTCATAAAGATTTATAAACTAGCATTCACACACTTAGGAATAGATTTTTTTTTTTTTTTTTTTTTTTTGCATGGGGCACTGATTTCCTGAAGCAAGAGTGGGGAGAGGAGCGAGAGAACGCATCTGTGCTAATTGTTTGCCTCTTAGTAGAATTCCAAAGTATTTCATTAATCTACTTTCTTTCGTTTGGCTCTTTTCCACATTATACAAATATTAAACCAACCTCTTGTACTCCTAAATAGAAAGAATGTTAAATCACCGTCTATTTAATATGTTACACTTTTTAGTTATGCTTTCACTGTGTTGCATCACTGATTTTATTCATAGTTGATTGCACTTCATTGACTTGTACAAAATACTATCTTTAGGAGTTACAGAATCCATCTGGATAAATAAGTAGTGTAAGTCATTTCTTTAGATCTGTAATACACTGTGCTTACATTAATTTTCGTCTATATTTGTGTTCTTTAATCACTGGCTCACAATATCTTCTTAAAAATCCCCACAATTGCTCATAACCTTAGGAAAGTTTAATATTATAATTTGTTAAGTGGAACTATGTTTATTGTTATTAACATGCATATTAAAGATAAAAATCTCTGCTTTCACATCTCCAGGGAACTTCATTCTTAACTTCATATTACTTTGAGAATTACCTTTTTATTTTTACTTTTTTACTTTATCACAACTTTTAATCTCAAATAAGACTTAATTTTCCTTTTGTAAACTGTTATATTAATAACCTTCTATGAAGAGAGACTGGTTTGAAAAATAGAAAGCTATTTGGAAGTCTTAGTAAAATGTATTAACTGATACTCATTTGTAATTTATTTTATTTTTTTAAAGTTTTCTTTTCAAAACAGGCTTTAGACCTGAATTTATCCATAGCTCCATCTATAACCATAAATAAACACAAGTAAAACTATCTCCAAACAATTTCAAGTGAACTTTTGTCTAAATGTATTACTTAGACAAATTTAAGGGTGGCTGTTTAATGCCATGGTACCAGAAAGGCATAACTGATCTATAATTTACAAATTAACATCTTTTAAACAAGGGACTGTTATATAGAGTTAATTTCAATAATTTTACTTGTATATGTGTTAAAATTATTCATACACTAGTTTTACTAGCTTCTGTTCCAAATTTCTTAGTTTTTTATTTTCCAAATATTACTTATATTAGATAATCCTTAGTCTAGTTATTGACTTCAGTCACATAATACATACTGCAGTCATTTTTAAAGCTATCAATGAAATTAAATCTCTTTGTCATATGAAATTATAGGAACATATTGGTTCATGTAGAACCACATAGAACATATTTGTTTCTGTAAAAGGGAGTTATGGAAATCTAGAAAGCGACGCAGATTTGGTATGTTTCCAAGAACATTCGTGGGTGTGGATTTCTGTAGAGGAAAATAAAACATTTAAAACAACATCTTTTGAAACTGAATCTTGTTTGTGAAATGTAAACACAATTTTTTAACATACAAATAATAATGCTACAGAAAAAAATCTAACATTACTTTCATAATAAATCACTGAATCCAGAACAGTGAAAGAATGAAGAATTTTTCTATAAGTAGATATTCAGACATTTACAAATGTTTCTGATGAAAATGCATATGCTTAAAATGGAAAGATTTCTAAACTACAATTATAGTTAGCTATGAAATTGTTTAGTTATAAAAGATCAAAGTTGCAGTTGAATTATTATCAACATAATTAACCCTTAATCCTGAGTTTGAGATTCTCATTTTCACTAATTAAGTTAGAAGATAAAATAATATTCCACTACAAGAAATTAACATTTTACATAATCTAGCAATTCTTTGGAAAATGGGCTACATATAAAACACTTTAAGTAGTTTTAATTTGATTTCTATCAAACAGAATACTAACATTTCTATTAAAAATACCAATGTCTTTCATTCCTAGCTGGATTTTTTACCATTATTCTTCAAGATGTTTTGCATAATCCCAGTCTTTTATCATTAGCCATGTATCTTCTAAATATATTCCTCAGCACTTCCATATTTTGGAGCATAAAAATGGTTTATTTATTCTTGAAAGGAAGCACTTTTGAAAACTTTACTACATATCACTAAAATTGTGAGTCTTTTATTGACTATCTTCTTTAGAAGGCTGAAATTAATTTTATGCATTGCTTTTATTTTCAGTGCTGAGATTGATAAGGTTGATGTGTACAATATTTAAGTGTCGTATCTTGTTTACAGTTTTCTGTGGGCCATTACTGTAGCATTTCACAGGAACCATATGATTATGGTCTTAGAGGTTGTCCTGTAAATATACTAATTTTGTTCCATTTCCCTACTGTCCTTATCAATAGAATGGCTAACTCTCAAATGTTTTTGTTTTTGTATTTTTGTTTTCCGAAGGACAAACAAGACTGTCAACAGTATGAATTAATTTTATAAGTCTGTCATCATGAAATGCTCACACCTAACAGACAGTTATGGTTAGATTTAAAGTATACCACATACTGTCAGGATGCAACAATTTTTCTGAGACTAATATTGTCCAAAATAAATGTTTTCTTATCAGAATCTTTAAATTGAAGGGCCTTGTAGCACTGAAATCTATATAAATGGGAAATAACTTGTCTGGAGGCAATTCTTAATGTATATCGTCTCTCAATCTAATAATTTATTATTAAAGTATCAAATCACTGTAGCACTGAATCATGTCCAAGTATTATTATCCAATAAAACAATAGTCCTTATAAGTATCTAATAATTAACAAGGATACTGGGAATAAATAGAATGTAAGATCATTTGAATTTCCCTGCTTTATTTTAAAAACTGAGTCCTAGTTCATATTTATGATGTGTTGGTCAGACTTCAAGGACTTCCAATGACTTTATGTGCCCAAGATGACCTCCACCTTCCACATCTTCGGAAGCCAAAACATTGTTTTGTAGCCATAACTCAGAACAGTGAACGTCAGCGTCCACCTGACCTTGCTGTTCTTCATAGACCTTCACACAGCACTAAAAGCCTATTTATCCCTCCCTAGTCCTCCATGAGAAATTTACTTTATAATGAACATTTTTCCTTTAACAATTAAAGGAAAGTATTCTAATTAGACAGTTGTTAACCAGACAAGAAGATCTGTAGCGAGCTAAAAAGCACAACTCGGAACAAACTTCCACTGTAGTGAGTGAGTTCTAAGACAAGGCTCGTGGCATCACTCCAGTAAAAAGTTCCGCATTTTCCTTAGGAGAGTTTCAGAATGGTATTCTTCTTGAGAACATACACACTTCTGAGTTAGCAAATCTAAAGAAAAGTGATTTTTTGTTTCACTTAAGTAAGCAAACAATTCACCGATTGATGTATTTCTCAATGTTGCTTCAGGTATAACATCAGATATCTTCCTTCTTTTTATTCTTTAAGTCTTCAGACAAGATGACCAAGTGTCCACAGTGTGGCGTAATCTGTGACACTCTGAAGATTTGAAGCTATAGTAAGACAAGCAGAAACATCCTAAATGGTACCCGAACTGGAGCTGGAAGAGTCTTCTCTTCCACCTTTCTTAGGACAAGTGGCACTAGATCTGACTTTTCGGGAGTCCCTAAGGGGCTCAGGTACTTTCCCAGATAGCTATTACCCACAGCCAGTTTCAAATTTCAAACTTTTTGACACACAAATTGACTGACACTACCTTCCTCTACAACTGACAAGACCGAATTCTACCTACCTACCCCACCAAAAGAGAAAGCAAGACGCTCCTTCATAGAAGACACATCAGCACTTTAGGGACAACGGAGATGGCTGGATCAGAGGCCTTTTTCTGCTACTGATGGGAAAATTGGTGGCCCATGACTTCTCTTTTATTATTAACAAATAGCTTGCATCTCAAATGTTTTCCATTGCTAATAACATGATATCACAGACTAAGTTATAAAGAAAAGTTTATTTGGTTTATGGCCTTGTTTCAAGGTTGAGGGGCTAAATTTTGATGACCTTCTTGTGTTCAAAACCTCAGTTTGGTGAAGGGCATCGTGAGGGTCCCAGAGCATGCAAGGGACTCAGCCAAGCTGGCTATTAGAGTAAGTGGATCCATTGTGCAGATTTAACTCATTAACCCATTAGTGACATGAATGGGTGAATTCACTCATGAAGACAGAACCCTAATATCCTTTGAAAGTTTCTATCTGGTCCCATCTCTAAATGCCTTATAATAGCAATTCAATTTCAATATGAGTTTCTGAGGGAACAGATCATGTTCAAACCACAGCAGGTTGTAAATTTACTTACCTGTCTGGTACTGTGAAGGATACACTGTATGGTAGAGATTCCTTGGAGGGGATTCCTTGGAGGGGATTTGGCTGTTTTCTCACTTCTTGCTTTTTCACAGAATTTCAGATATAGTACTTGGAAGACAAGAAATCTGGCTTTATGTCCTGCCTCCCTAGCAGAAGGGATTTGTAGGAACCTTGGGAAATAGTAACTCTTCCAGTGGATCACTAAGGTGGAAGAAGAAGCCGTCTCCCAACAGAAGAGAAATACTTTACCCAATCTTTCCAAAATATTATTTCTATTTTCTTAGTAATGGTGTTCTGTGCTTAATACTGCCAACTTGGGCTACAAGAAAAGCTTGTATTGCCTAATCTACATGGCAACTAGGATTGCTGAGACCAAGTTCTGGCCATTGAGGTATAAGTACAAGCTTTCAATTTCGCCTTTAGAAAGCGCCTTAAAATAGATGGTTTTTTTTTTTTTTTTTTTATTCCACTGTTTATGACACAGTGGCACAAAATCAGAACTCTAGCCATTATCTTGGACAAGAAGAAAGAGCCTCACCCTAGTTTCGGAGTGATAAACCAGCCTGGATGACTGGGCCCTGTGGCTCGTACTCTTCTTTAATGCTAAAAACATTCCTTTGTCTCTTGTTGGAGCCCTCGTATTTGTGGATTTACGCTTAAGTATAAATACACATAATCGCAACATATTGCAGAACTATCGCTATTGGTGGTTTGGATTTGAGAAAGTCAGAGATGAGAACAGGGTTGTGGTACCTCAGACATGAGCATGGTGAGCCAGCACTTTGCAGGGCTCCTCAGTCACTGAGGTACCAGTTACCTCTCTCAGTGCTAAGCTGAGCTTTCACCTAATTTGTTCTTGGCTTCTAGCACAGTAGTTAGCCTTTAAGGACTCAACAAAGAAAGTCAGATAGGGGCTGGGGATTTAGCTCAGAGGTTAGAGTGCTTGCCTTGCAAGCACAAGGCCCTGAGTTCGATCCCCGGCACCAAAAAAAAAGAAAGTCAGATACTCAGGAGAGAAATCATAACATGAAGATAAGTCAGTTCTAAACCCCAAACTGCAGTGTAGAAAATTAGGTACACTCTCCACACATGCACATATATACATATGTGTATGTGGGTATATATATGTGCACATGTATATATGCTATATAAAGGTATATTCATGCATGTGTAGTAGTAAATAAATACAAATAATTTTTTGAAAGTATAATTTCTCATACATAAATAAAATAAAAATACCTCAAATTTGAATATTTTATTACTCGTTTTCACTCACTGAGTCCAGTATTAAAACAAAATTAGAACATGTAAGTATTTTCTTAACACTTCTTCTGAGTTTAATCTTAGATCTCTCTTTATCCAAATTATTTAATATATTGAATTTATGAGAGATTCCCAAATTTGAGAATTAAGGAGGTTGTCCCTATTTATAATCTAATTCATAAAGGAGAATTCCTCAAGGTGCATGTCCAGTACAAGTGACTTAACTGCTCATGACTCTATTCTCTGAGTGCTTGGCCTTGTCTATTAAAAATAATGACAAACCTTCAAGATGTCAAAGAAATCTCTGAGGATTTTGCTCAAAAGTCTACTGAAATGTTTTCAAAGAGTCAGCGTGGTGGCTTTTATAGATTATGAAGACAGTCATTAAAAAAGATAATATTTATTGGAGAAACATGAAAAAAGCATCCCAGCGTGCTGTAAGTGGTAATGGGAATCTTTATTAATTTATAACTAACACATGGTGTTTCTGCAACAGAATCCTGGGCTTTGAGTGAAGCAAATGTAGCTTATTGATAAAATCTTTGGTCCCTAAGCAGCTGACATCGTAAGTGAAATACTTAGAGCTAATAAATTACCATTAAACTTTGCCAATTCTGGTTTCCTGTCATGTGCAGTTTTCAGATAATGTTTGCTTATAGATTTTGGTGGGTCTAGTTTCAGGGAGAATAAGGACGGCAATTTGATATTAACAAGTCATCTTGATCATTCTTATTAATCAAATATACTGAATCATTTGCTATCCACCAAAATTTATTTTGCATTTCAGTGATTTTTTTCTTAGAAAAAGTATTGAATTTGATAATATTCACTGAAAATAAACTTAAGAGTAAAACATTAAGAAAAATTTGGAGTATGTTTTTAGTTCTAAACAAAATACATTCAATATTGTAAATTATAACAGAATGGAGGTAATCTATATCTTCTTACATTAGGAGTGCACTTAGTTATGAGAGCTGATTTTTGCTCTTTGATTTGTGATTGTTCAACTTTTCATTCTCCATGATCCTGTTGACTGTTTTCCTCTTTTGACTCTTACCATGATCGACTTAGTGTTGCTACTTATTTGTAGCCTGACTGGCCCACATAGGCAAGAAGTTCCCTAAGGGACAAACCCCGAGTTTTAGCCTTGCTCACTCATGGCTGCCCGCTGTGAAACTGAATGCCGTGGCCATTATTAGAGCATCATCGCCTAAGAAGACCTCCCACTGGAAATTCTCTGCACTTGCTAGTTAATTAAATACACAAAAACACACAAATTGATTCAGAGAATAATTTCTTTATTTCTATGCACAGCCTTAAAAGAATTCTTAAGTTTTGATTGTGGGGTTGTTAGTTTTTACATATATTCTAAAAAATTAAAACCCATTAAAAAATCGGGTTTTTGGCATATTGTATGCACGAAAGCTTTTACAATCACTTTATAGTATTCCAATATTGGAAACAACTCTACAAAACTCAACTGAAAGGAAATAGTTAAAAAACAAAAACACCACCGCTAGTTAATGTTACACATTCATGTAAAATTAATGGTAGTAACACTAGGGCGAAATAGGAAATTTTTTTCTTTTTTCTTCTTTCGCTAATTTCAAAATGCTGTTGACGTGCCATTCTTTTCATTTACAAATAGTTTTCAACTCATAAAATAAAAACAAACACATTTTGAGCATGACAAATTGTAAATATATAATGATGTCGGGTAGAATTTAAATGTGTTTCCTGTTCTAATGCAAATGAACATAATAAAATATTTTCAGTGAACTAAAAACAAAAATGTAAGAATTGTATTTTATTATGAAACATTTTAAATCATAATGGTATTTGAACTTTTAAAAAAATGTATCTATCTTAAAGTGTCAGTATTGTCAGTGTTAGCTCATGAGTTTATTTTTGTGTAGATTATTCCCTGCTCCCAAGGAAGCTTTTTCTAACTTTACATTAGTCAGGAGAATGATGCAGAGAAAGGCTAGAAAATAACTCCAACTACTTTAAGTCCTTTGAGTTGATAACCTTGAGGAAATCCTTAAAAATAAGATTGTAGGTTTATTTTTCTGTCTCTGTAAACTGCTTATTGATGGAGAGCTATCTATTTTGCTTTTGGTACAAAGGATATTTTCTCGATTTGTATTTTTATTTAATTTTTTTTCATTGCCAGATAACATTTTGGTGCAGACTTTTAGCCTATATCAGTTTCAATACTTTTTTCATATTCTGTTCATTTGGGATGTTTTTAAGTAGAATAAGAATTGTACTCAAAAAAGAATACTTGCAATATAACAGTATATCTACCTGTTTAGACTCACTGGTATGGATCTGGTTAGACTTATAGATTAGTAATTTCTCCTTTCATATTAAGTATAATGGAATCGACACTCCTCATTTGAATAAAGTAATGATACAAATTTCACATTTTTAACATGCCAACATCAA
Organism: Hystrix cristata; assembly: GCA_004026905.1. Taxonomy (NCBI): domain Eukaryota; kingdom Metazoa; phylum Chordata; class Mammalia; order Rodentia; family Hystricidae; genus Hystrix; species Hystrix cristata. The sequence goes on along the minus strand of PVJO010010899.1, from coordinate 12,548 downwards.
AGCATAATGGCAACACAAAATACCAGGGTACGGATTGTTAAAAATAGCCCTTAATTAGCCAGGTATGGTAGAGCATGCCTGTAATCCCAGCATTCCTGGAGGCTGAGGCAAGAAGATTACAAGCTTGAGCTGATTCGGGCAATTTATGACTTAGCTGGACCTATGTCAAAATAAAAACCTGGAAAAAGTGCTGGGGCTGCAGCTCACTGTGAAGGCCCTGGATTCAATCCCCAGTACTGCAACGAATAAATAAATGAATGACTGATTAAATAAATAAAATAGGTACCTATAGCCCTAAATAACTGGAATAACTGGAAACAAATATTGCATACATTTTTTTTTTTTGGCACACATTTTAAAAAGTGATTCTTACAGTCTTTTCAATGACATGGAAGATTACTATTGTACGATTTCAAAAATAGATACACAATTGCATATATAATAGTATTACATGTATTGCTATATACCAGCCACTTTAAAGTATATGGTGGATAAGTTTATGAAAATTTTGTGATAACTCCATGAAACCATTATTTATCACCATTTTAGAAGTGAAGATCTGCATACAGAATCAATCAAGTACTGTATTGGTCCATGGATAACTGGATGAAGATAATGTGGTATGTACATATGCAGTGTGATGTTGTTCAGCCATCAATTAGAAGGAAATTCTGTTATTTGTAACAACATGAACAAAACAGGAGGACATTAAACTACATGAAATCAGCTGAACTCAGGAGACAAATACTGCATAATCTCTCTTGCACATGGAATCTAAAAAAGCCAAACTCATAGAAACACAGAGTAAAATGGTGTGTGGAGGGATTGGAGATTTGGGGAGATGTTGCTCAAAGGTCGAGTTTTAGTCTTGCAGGATGAACAAATTCACAAGACTTGATGCCTGCAGGGTAGCCTTGGTCAATAACAGAACCCACTACACCTGAAGATTCAATGTAAAAATGGTGTCTGTAATGAGCACTTACAGATTTTCCTTCATTATTGACCAAACAATGCACCAATATTTACATGGCATTTACATTTTATAAGTTAGTGTAAGTATCAAGAGTTAATTACAGTAAAAAGGAGGATGTTCACAGATTATATACAAATAACATGGGATTTTATATATGGAGCTTGCACATCCTTGGATTTTGATATCTCAGGAAGGTCCAGGAATCACCCCCCACAAACACCAAGCAATGACAATAGTATATTGTATGCTCAAAATTATCTAAAGAATTCTCACCACACACCCTTAAAATGTTATTATGGGAGGGGATGGCTATTTTAATTAACTTGATTTAATTATTTATTACACCAGGAATATAAAAACATCACGTTGTGTACCTTAAATCCATACAATTTTTATTTTTCAATTGCAACTGGAGAAAACTGAACAAAAAAAAGAAATGAACATCTGAGGTTTAGCAAGAAAAAGAAAATGTGTTAAACGCCCTCATACTAGTGAGTAGCAGTGTCTAGATTCCATCACTGTCAAAGGAGCATTTCAGAATTGGTTTGCCTAACCATTAATAATAGATTTGTCTGGCTCGCAAATTCAATATGTGGACACACACATGAACACTCACACAACTTTATACTTATAGGTACACAGCTTACAGAGTAGCATATCCTAACTTACTCCTCCTTTTTACCTTGTACTCTAATAATTGGGTTCTGCATTTTGACGAAATACATCCACCTCTTCCTGTCCAAGCAACAGGAAAACAAACTTCCTCTTTCTAGGCGCGGCTTCAAGAAGGAGCCAAATATTTTGACCAATTGTTGTCAGAAGAAAACATCTGAATATCAATTACAGAAAAAAAAATCTCAGCTACTGTTCCGCACAAAATGACCTGGTTTTGTAATAGTTAACTAAACGTTTTTGTTCAACTTAACCATTTACTGTTGTCTGACTAACACCTTAAGAGATGCACACGAATATCACTGTTCAAAATCAAGTATATTACGGGGAACATGTTAATAAAGTGTAGAGCTCAGAGATGAATAGCTCTGGAGTCGCAGTTTGAGGAAGTCCCTCCCTGACCCTGTGCTCAAGTGCTCCTGTGTCATGGCCCCTCAGAACAGATTATGGCAGGATTTTAAATCTTCACAATTGCACTTTTGTTACTTCGTGTCTCTGAATACTTACTGAGCACTGAGAACAAGGCACTGTGCAGGTGACAGGGATCTCACAGTGAACAAACAGGAGGCTGGTAAAGCCTGCATTTGTTTGCATTTGTCATGTTTAAACTGTAACCTTAGCACCTCAGCCTGCTTACTAGACTTTTCTGTTTAAACACCTAAAACATTTCCCAAACTACAAATGTCTGCTTCTGTTTCTCATTTCCTTCTTTAAATGTAACAAAAATACCAAAACAAGAATTTAAAAATCCCCAAACAAGACGCTCACCCCCAAAAACCCTGAAACGGAAATGCATCTATTTCCACCTTTAAGCTTCGCACAATTCCATCCTGTTACTGGAGACACAGTCATTCTAATCACCCTTGACTTCTCTCTCTCACCCAGTCTAACCTGTCAGCAAATTTCCAGAGCTTTGTCTTCACAATCTATTCAGAATCTTTTCACTTCCACTGGTAACATTACCTTGACCCTTGTCCCAGCCTCCAGTAAGAAAGTCTTGGATTTTTCTATTGGTCTCTGAACTGGATTTTCTACTCCCCACTTTTGTCCTAGTATAGACTGTGCTTAGCTCAGCAGTCAGAATAACCCCTTCAAAACATAAGTCATGTGACGCTCCTCTACTCTAAGGACAGTCTGCGTTTGGTTAGAACTAAAGCCAGAGCACCTCTACTGGGCCACAGCACCCCGCACAACCTGTACTCATCTTTAATGCTCCAGCTTCACCCTCTCTGACCCTCGTCCCACCCTCACTTCAACTCCACTAGTGCTAGTGCTGGTCTCTTTGGAGAATTTATACTTACCGGTGTAAGAATCATCCCCTACTGGGTTTTCATATGACTGTCCGTCTCGGTCACCTGCTCAGCACAGGTACACTGCTTTTGGACTTCACCTGGGTGCTTAAATGCCACCTTTAATGGAGGCCCATCCTAACCACCCCACATGAAACCCAACTGAGCATCCGTAAATTTGACACCAGCTTTTCATTGTCACTTCTTTATTTTTCTCTATTGCATTTATCACCATCTGAGAAACTGTGGGTTTAAATTATTTGTTCTCTATTTCCTGATACAGTGTAAGATTCATAAGAAAAGAGATTTTAACTCTACTTTAACTCAGCATTATAGTAAACACTCAAATATTTATGGAATGATTAAATCATCAGATCAGGTGATACATCTATCAATTTTGAATGATAGCTGGACAGACTGTCAACTGATAGGAGAGACAAGATGATTACTTTGTGGAGTTACTAGTCTAAACAGAAAATGATTTTATAATAACAGGTAGATAGATGGTCAGGATATATAAATATACATATCCAGAAGCAGAAATTAAACCCATTATAGAAAATTGAGCATGTTATTATTTTGATGGGACTGCCTGCCATATATTTCTTTGTAGTTGAGAACAAGGCACCTTTTGAAAGGAGACCAACTCTGTCCAGAACAATAGGGTTTCGGGCAGATAAACTTATGCCGTTACTACAAAGTTAGGGAACAATCCTCAAGCCCACCCTCATTTCTGACATTACCCGCAGAGTTCATGTACTTCCAAGAGCCTACTCAGATTTGATAATTCACTGAAGGGACACACAGAACCCACTGAGAGCTGCGAATCTCAGAGTTATAATTTCTTAGTATGAAAAGACACATACTCAGTGCAGCCACGAGAAGAGACACATGAGTCAACATCAACCGAGAGAGTTCCGACCATGGGGCTTCTGGTTGTGCCTCCCCAGTGGAGACCTGGGTACTGTTGACGCCTCTTGGCAACCCCTTGGACATAATCACAGGATATTATGTGCGAATATTCACAGGACGTTACCAGCAGGGAGGCTCACCTGAGCATTGATGTATACAGCTTTATAGCAATCTGGTCTCTCAGACATTGTTGGCCTCCTGTGTGGCTGAACTCAGTCTCCAGCTCTTCCAGAGCTCAAGCTAATACCCAACGTAAATTACATAAATTACATTGTTAGTTAGCACTGACTAGTTCTTTTGTTCTAAGATCTTCAGGCTAAAATAAAGCTGCTTTTATTGGGCAGAACATTGTAAGACCGTCAGCCTAGACATGGCTTTGAGTAAAGTTAAATTCCTTATCACATACAAAGCTCCAGTGCAAAGGAAAAGATTCTGTCCAGGTACAGCAGTCTCCCATTTGGAGGACTTTTCCCATTCCAGTGTCTCCGTTTGATCAGAATTTTGAATATCTTTTGAAATATAGTTCTTTTTATTTTGGGAATTTCTTTTAATTTACTGCAACCACACGGAGGGAATGAGAGCAGTCATATTCTACAGATTGCCATTCTAGTCATTGTTAAATGGAGAGTAACTTGATTCAATTGGAAACCTTCATCGGAAGTCCCAAAATTTGAAAATGGGAGAGAGAACTTTTTTGTTACAAAACAAAAGAAACGAAACTGCAAAATCTTTAATGGAAAAGCCACTTTAGTAGACAGAGACCCTGACCAAGTTAGAGTACTTGTGAGTTCTGATTGGCTACTTATAAACTCATCAGTCTCATTCCTGCTTCAGTTTCTTCATTTTTAGATGGTAATAATGATCATTACTGCTTCGAAGATTGTTATAAGGATTGTATGAGTTATAAGTGAGACAGTTAGAGCTTTCATAATCACCTTGTGTTAATTCTTACATTGTTCAGGAACAGCGGATTTTCAGTAGAGGAAAATACAGAATTAGAAACCATGTTATTCAAATTGTTATAATATTTGTCCAAAAGGATAGATTTAATGAAGAAAATAATTTGTCTCAACTGATTCAAGAAATAATTATAGGGAAGTAATAATAGGGCCGTGCTGTAACAAGGTTCACAGTATTTAGAAGTCTTCCCACAGGGAAAACATGCAACCCAGGCGATTTTGCAGGTGAAGTTAATCAAATTTTCAAGAAACATCATTTCAATCAAATGTTTTGAGGATGAGGATGCAACCTAGTGTATAAGTTTGATATAACATTGAAACTCAAACTAAGTAAGGATAGTATGAAAAGGATAATGCAAAAATGTTATTCCAAAAAGTTGGAATAGTCAATAAAATTTAGGAGACTTACACAGGAATGTTTTGAAATTTTAATGAAAATTGTTTTTTTTTGTTTGTTTGTTTGTTTGTTTTTTTGTGGTGCCGGGGATCGAACTCAGGCCCTTGCGCTTACAAAGCAAGCACTCTAATCACTGAGCTAAATCCCCAGCCCCTTTAATGAAAATTATTAAATAAAGCTTAAATGGATGAAGTGTTATGCTGAATTTAAGGCTACAATTTTTTGAGAAACTGATCTATAAATGTAATAAAATTCCAAACAAAATCTCAATAGAGTTTTAAGAAAGCAAAAATAAAGTTGTCCCTCCCAAGAAAGAAACCTGATAATACCATTCTTGGTGTGGAGGCAGATGAAGTGAAATTTTGTATTTTGTAATTTGAAATGTCCACTTAGGAAAAACACAATACCACTCAACAGTTCTATTTCTAGACATAGAAGCCAAGAAGCTCCTACATATGTGTCCTGCAAGTGAAATGTAAAAAGGGTTAAAACAGCTCTGTTTGTAGTATCAAAAACAAATAAGCAAGTGGGGGCCGGGGATTTAGCTCAGTGGTTAGAGCGCTTGCCTTGCAAGCACAAGGCCCTGAATTCGATTCCCGGCACCAAAAACAAAACAAAACAAAACAAAAACACAAATAAGCAAGTAAACAGAAAAAAAAAACCCTAAAACAAATTAGAAACAAACTGTACGACTATTAGGAGAGTTAAGAAATAAGCAAGTATATTCATACGATGTAATATTCTTCAGTAATGAAAAGAAATGAAGCAAAACAGAAACAGATAAATCTAAGACAATGAGGAGAGGAGAACAACTTACATAAGATGTAAAATGTGAGGTCATTTATTTAGCTCTCAAAAACAGTAAAGTAACTTATGGTTCTGGGATGAATATACTTGTGCTATAATCACAAAAGGTGAGAGAATAATATACAGAAAAACATGGTAGTAGTTACCTATAGAAAGAATAGATAATACAGATGTTTGCAGCTGGTTTGTTATTGTGCTTTATAGTTTTTATATACTTATGCATGGTCTTTTGTCTGAATCAAATATTCCATGATAAATCCATTAAAATATAAACATCAGAGTTATGAATGAATGATGCCTGTAATAATTTAAGTGGATCTATATTGTAGAACTCTTGTAATTACTTCATGTAATTTATTTCTCCTATGCTGTCCACACACGGTATTCTATCTCTTTAAAATTGCTAAAGACCTTGTAGATACACCCACTCAGAAGGCCGTCAGTAAATATTAAATGATGGCAATTAGGACATTTATGCTTATGTTCGTTTCTGTTGTGTTCTTTAGGCTGGTATTACTGAGATGGTTTGTTTTCTGGTTTCTCTATTCAAGCAACGTTAAATTGCAATGAGTCAGGATGTTTTCCAGTTCAGTCAATGTAAGTCCCATGATTAATTACACATGAAGAACAACTTGCTTTCAGTTCAATAAATTTCACACCTGACCTTTTTATTAGAATCCATATATATTCTTTAAACTAAACACCTTTAAACTAAGAACTACAATGAACCTTATGTGTATTAACTCACTGCTTCCCATAAAACTTCTAAAGAGGTTGTTAATATTACTATCTCAATATAAATTATAGAATGCAAATTTTATAAAAGCATTTACTTGGAAGGAAATTAGTGATAAGTTTCCATGGGAGTGCTTTCTGATTTTTAAAAAAGAATTATTCGACCTTGCAAATGCATGAGTCGGCATTTAGTTTGTTAAAAAATGTTCCATTTGTTGACAAGGAAATTTGATGTTGTTGTATAAGAAAATTTAGAAACTCATTCGTCTTAGTTTCTTTTCTGCTGCTCTAACAGAATACCAGAGACTGGTTACATTATTAAAAATAGAAGTTCATTTGACTATTGTTACAGGAGGTGGTAAAGTCCAAGACGGATGGACCACAACTGGTGAGGGCTTTCGTGCCAATTCATAACAAGGCAGAAGGTATGGCAGAGTGAGAGCACATGGAAGTAGGTGGGAGAAAGGGGTCAACCTCCCCTTCAGCAGCTCGCCTCTTCCCACGTAACCCACTCTCATGACAAAAACATTAATTCGCCCATGCCTGATCACCTATTGATATTATTACAATGGCAATTAAAATTCAACATGAATTCTGAGGGGACAGACAAACCAGAGACACCTCCATAGATTATTTAAACATTCGAAAATAAAACAGTGAAATAATTATCTCTAATATAGACGTATCATATTCCAAGGCTAATTTCTTCCTAGTAGCCATATGTTCACAACTAATGGTTAAGAATGAACAGTGGTTTTTCATGCAGAAAGTCAGGCTTTGAACCTTGGTTTTACGATTTACAAGTTCTATAGTCTTGGGCAACTGAGTTTGGATTTTGTTGAGGAGTATAAGGACAACAACAGTCTCACACTTCTGCTAAAACTATTAATTGGGATAATGCATAGTAAACACAATTTCAATAATGGCAGCAATTTTTAAACATTATTTCATAATAGTCCTGTCAATACTAATATGGAATACTTCTATTTTTCTCTCCACTGATATTAGATGGCAAATAAAAAATAAGAAAACTTAATTTTAGATGCAAAACTTGCCCTTCTGTGAAAAATACAGTTGAGCCGAAAGACTGTCTAGAGTAGAGCCAGATAAAATGGCGTGGTAGGTAAATTTAATCTCCATTCTAACCTCCATTCGTGCCACTTGTTTGATTTGTACCCTTTTCTAGGGCCCTTATTTCTTGCCATCTCTCAACTATTAACCACCCTTCTCTGCACCTGTGACATTATTACATCACATACTAATGCAAATAATACGCATTTTTACCTTAGGCAATGATCACTGATATCTTGCAAAGATATTTAAATTATGATATCAATACTCAAGGAAGATGGTCTCTTAGAGTGAAATATTAAGACTAACCAGATGAGTAGAGGGCAGGTTATGACTTGGAGCTGCTTGTTCTATCTGCTTCTTTTCCCCAAAAGATAACACACACACACACACACACACACACACACACACACACACACACACACACGTCTTTTTGGGTAGTACTGATCAGTTAGTAAAGCTAAGCCATTCTGCTTGCAAAGTAAAATGTGACAGTAACGTTTAAACTACGTTCAGTTAAAATGACTTCCCCCAATTTGTTCTTCCTTGTTTCTCCTGAAAGTGGTCACAATGCAGGACAGCTATTATTATTATACCCTCTCACAGTAAACTGCAAAGGTTGAAAGGGACAACACCTGTCTTAGCGTATACATTTGTTTTTTTCCTGAAGTGTCTTATAACCCCTACTTCCCCTGATGGTGCCCCGTATTATTTCATGCAGCCTTAAGGATGAAGGCTGCTCAGAAGAAGGGAAGTATCCCCACTACGCAGATTGCCCTTCCAGCAAGAGCAGGGGCGGGGCCGGCCTCCACTGCCAGCTCCCTCCACATTCTGCCACTCTCTCATCTACAGATTGTACTGTTCTGGGCCACCCTCCCAAAGGATTTTTCAAGGATTGATGCCCTTTGTTCTTATCTCTCTGACAGCATATTCAATGTATTTTTATTGCAGCATGTCTACACTGTGTATATACTGTACATTAATTATTGCATAGAAAGAGTGTGAGCCGCCACTTTCTGTGCTGTGTCTAATTCCTCCCTCAGACTAGCTGAGAGTAAAGGACTGACTCATCAAAGCAGGTTTTCCTCTGCAATTTTGGCATCTGTCATACACATTTATCTCTAGAGGTCTCCTTGGACACATGTGACCTTAAGATTGTCATGATCCTGGGGGAGTCTTGGGTGGTCCCGCCGCCCCCGGTGGGAGTGCCTGGCACCGAGGTGGTGCTAGCCTGGGCCTGACTCCCGCTCCGACGCCGAAGGTGGAAGGAGAGTCAGATTGAGACCGAAGTGCCAAAGTGAAAGTAACTTTCAATAAAGCCAACACAAAGTTGCTTTCCCTTAGTGAGAGAAGCAGGGGCGCCCGAAACTGAGCCACCGTGGGGCACAGGCCCATTGCACAGCTTTTACAGGTCTCGACGGGGGGTGGGGGGGCTGACTGTCTCAACTGAGGGTGTCGCTACTTGATTGGTCAATCGGCTCGTTACCAGGAAACAGGGCGAAGGGCCTCTGGGGACTTTCCGGTAGGCTTGGGGGTCAGTTTGTTTTTCTCTATCTTCTGCACGAGCAGCCTTGCAGGGTACACAGTAGAGAGGAAATGTGACCACAGGCTGTCATTCTCGCAGGCAGCGTTACCCAGAGGGGCTGCTGCAACCTGACTTTGCTCTTAATAAAACGCCCCACCTCTCTTCTCGGGGCCCTCCTGTTCTGTCCCTGCCTAACATTCCCCTTGCTCAGACAAAATAATACTTCCTAAATCTGAATAGCTATTAATAAAATAAAACAAAATAGAATTAATGAAAACTTTCTGTCTTTTGAATATCTGGGTCTTGAACTCAGACCTATATTTAGTTCTAACGTGTTTAAAAGAAAATGATGGAAGTTTTAAGCAGTGATTCAGGCAGTGGAAGAAATCAGTAGAAAAATCAACCAAATCATCCAAGAAATACAAATGTGCAAATGCAGAGTGAAAAATATAAGCAATTACCAAGTCAATCAGGGGTAAGCTTCTTTCTTGTTTAACACTTGCCTGAAATATTCTGAGAACTATATATTTTTCATTTCCTCACCTTTTAAGTGATGAGTTTAATTTCAAAATAATAACCAAAATGCTCTGTCAATGTAGGTTAAAAGGCTTCTGCTTACCAGTTTTGTAGTCATAATTTCAAATTTTCTAACTTCCTTTGCATTATATACTGTTCAAGTGTTTCTTCTTAAATCACCATCTAGTTCATGATAAATGAGTGTGATAAAAGTGCTTCATCTGGTGGGAAGAAGTGACTATTCATTTCACTAATGTACCTTATATATGTCATTTTCATTCTCCAACTACTTTGTCACAACACGGAATATAAACCGTATGGAGTAGGTCTATGAAATATGTTTTCATCTCGAGAGTCACTACCTATGATGTAATTTGGAATACTAGAATGATTAGATCAGTATTTTTCTTCCCGCTCAAGATGAAAGACTCAGGGCTAAGTATAGAAATGTCTTCATCCATATCCCTTGATAAAAGCAGTGCTATTTCTGGGATTTATTTTCAGCTCAGATTGTGAGAGTGGGTACCGAGTCTATTTTGCTCATTTATACACAGTTAAGTAATTCTTTGTGGTTGATAAGGATCATCTATTTTCCATTGTCTTGGAAAAAAGCATTTGTAGTATATTTAAAAATATTTTGCCAGAGACAATTTGGGTGGAACACTGTCAATTCGATTAATTTAAAACTGAGAGTTATTTCATAAGGGAAGCAAGCAGATATTGACTACTGGAAAAGATATCTACATGTTGTTCATAAATGGTATGCATTCAAGTGTATTTTTAATAAGTGACTGTGGAGAAGTGAATGACCTAAACATTTTTTAGAAGAGAAAACTTTGCCATGATATTAAAATTATATGGTAGGAGAACTCTTCATGTCTTTGTTAACATAATGCATTGCCTTTTATCAAGCCCCAAAGAGCTAAATGTTCTCATGTAAGTAAATAGAAATCCACATAATAATCTCAAATACATTAGTATAGTGCATATTTAAAATCCTTAATATTTAAATAATGAACGAAATAAAATATTGCAAGACTGAGTATGATGGAGGAAACTGAAATACATGTAAAAGGAAATACTCATATACAAGTGTAGAATTTTTTTTTTATTAGCATCCCACTAAAATTTCCTGATTAGACACAATTCTCTCCAGTCACAAGTTTGGTGGTGAGATATCTTCATGAAATAGGTAACAAAAGTCCGGTCTACCTTGCAATATGTCGGCCACTGGTTTTGAAAGTGAGATGACACTTTCACTATTTCAAGTCTGAGTTGTTTTCAGATGTAAAAACAAAGACTAATCAGATGTGACAAAAATGTAGAACACGGTTTGTGGGGGAGTCCTGCTTGAAACCAGGTTTTACATGATATACTCACTCAAGAATAAATGAACTCCCTCAAGAATAAAGATAATGATATTCTAAAACCATCTGGAAGAGGAAGAAGGAAAATGTCGTTCATTAAATTTTTTTCATGCTTTAAAACCCTTTTTAGTAATGTGTGTGTTTTATTAATCTTTTACGGTACTATACATAACACACACACACACACATATATATATATATATATTTGGGGTTAATGAAAATGTAATGTGTATGTGAATCTAATGATAAAATTTTTGAGGCAACTGATGGACTATAGACATTTGATGGAGCTTATGAAGTTGGGAAGTACTTAGGAAGGAATATCAGGAAGCCTCAAAACTTCCTGAAATCGTGTACAAATCTAAGTGCATGAGCTGACCCACATTTCTAAAGAAAGCCTGCAGAACAGCCCTGCCGTTACCCTGGAAAACAGTGACTCCCATTAGCATAAAAGAGACACATTAATCAGGAACACATATTCAGAGTGAAGAATATTTAAACATATTGGGAACAAATATTTGGCGTAAAATTTTTTGAATAAATTTGTCACAAATTGGATTTATTGCAAAGTAAGTCTTCAGAGAATGATACAGGTTGCAGAAATATGTAATTGGGTCAACTGATGGAAATGCATCAAATAGCAGGTGTGACAACTGATAGCTAAAATGATATTTAGTAGAAATGCATATGGTAGAATTTCATTTTTTCATTTTTATTTAGTCATCAAAAACACATGATAGACAGCTTGAAATGGAAAGAGATGAAATGAATTTCCACACGGATTCTGCCTAGTTTCATCTTTGCTGTGCGTTCTTAGGAGGGCAGAATCCATTCCCGTGAGTATGACTGGAATCAGCAGAGTCTGTGAATTACTCCCTCCTTCTGTCAACTCAGAAATGCACCATGGGACAGAAGGATCAGAAGGGAACTGAAGGTTGTTTGTTTGTCAAGGTGTCAGGATCATTTTCCCTTCTGTTTTCTCTGCTCTCCTCCCATCTCACTCTCTCTTCCCTTCTCCATCCTCCCTTCTTGTCTCCTTCTTTTAGTTCACTTCATGATTTTCAAGATATTATCATAAACCTTAAAAAAGTAAATATTAAAATGCAGTAAATATATTCGTGATGTTCAGAGTTGCAGAGCAATTTCAGTTCACCAAAATAAGAAATAGAGTCCATCCAAGAAAATGTTTTGAAGTAGCACAAGAAAATTTATTTTTTTGGTAATCAAAAATAGTCCCTCCTTAGTATGTATGCTGATAGTCTTGTGGCAGTTATGTACTGATACTGTACTGATTCATGCTGTCACTCAACCAAAAAAAAAAAAAA